>CAJNDV010023269.1:15999-32873 GCA_905221635.1 Symbiodinium sp. CCMP2456
ATACATACACACACACACACGTACATACGTACCCCTCCCCTTGCCCAATAGTAAGAGGCTTGAGTCAAAAAACCCAATCATTCCACACACAAGCTTAAGGCCCGAGCTGTTCCACAGGCGGATGACCAAATGGGGGGATACCGTTGGTGGGGGGGGGGGGGCGGGCCGCCGGGCGCAACCATACAAGTATGTAGCCATATACAACTACATATACACGCATATATATATATACACACACACACACCCACACACACACACACACACGCACACACGCACGCACACAGAGTATATGTAGTTTTTTATATCTCTGTGTGAAAGTATGTGTGTGTGTGTGCATGTATGCATGCATGCATGTCTGTACGTATATGTGCACATCTCCAATTGTGAGTCGCGTTGACGGATGCTCAGCGCAAAATAGCACCAAGTCCAAGAAGCTACTTATTCACGAGCTGCGGTGAGAGTTTGGAGCGCAGCAACCGGTCCTGAAAGTGCAGCTGTGCATAGATGCCATCGCCCCGGAGCTCCGGAATAAACCTTTGGAACACGTTGACCAGGTCCTCGGAAGTGTGAATGGCCAGTGCCGCTAGATCAACAATCACGAGCAACCGCGAGTTGGGCGGGCGGACAGAGCAAGGCAACTATCCTTTGAGACCACTTCTTCCCTACTTTCAAAGATATTGAAAGCCGAGACTTGTGGTAATTGCAACTCAGAACGCACATGCAAAGCTGCCTACCTTTACCGAGTTGTCAAGGATCGTTGTTGCTGAGCCCATCAGCCATGATCTCATCCAGGAATGTTGTAAAGTCAGTCTCCTGTCACATATGAAGCCATGCGTAATTGGCTATGGTTATCTTGCATCTACCACAAGAACAGATACTTCAAGGGCAAACGATGCTTTTGCACAGAAACTCGGGGTGGCGACTTCCTCAATGCACACGTGGCTCCATTGAAGGAGAGCTTAGGCCGGCACACGTTTTGATGGTTTCAAAAGCCGGGTATGGTCCGACACACCGGATGTAACATGCTGTAGATTGACGCTTCGCGCGGCTTCTTTCTCTTTGTCTGTCCTGCGCACTATCTTGCCTAACACCTACAGTGGTTGCTGAGCGCAGGGATGGGAGATTAATTGTGGGATATTGCATTGTAGCCGTGAGTCACTCTTGGGAGATGCTACCCTCGTATCATGCAGGGGATTGGTGAATGCAACGACCAAGGCTACAGGTGAATGGGCTGAAACAGACCCCTAAGGGCACGAGTAAGCAAGCTACAACCAGATGCATAAGCAGCCGGAAGAGCAGCGGTGCAACTCGTCAGCACATGCCACTGCAACACCCCTGTGCGTCATCGTGCTTCATTCGTCAAATGTATCCAACATGTAATGCCAGGATATGGTCCCCTCCAGAATGCCGTGCGCATGAGGGCCTCCGAAGATCTGAGATTGTGAATCTGCCCGGTGCCTGGTGCCAGAAGCTCCTCGTGTTGAACCCTGTGTAACATCAGTATGCCGTCGATGCGACTGAACATGCGCAAGTAAACTGCCACAAGAGGGTGCTTGGAGACCGTACGAAAACCACGCCAAAGAAATCTGGTCTTCAGAGAAGAGACTGCCAGCTGCGTGTGGCTGACGCAGACTTCTGCATCTTTTGGAGAAAGACGTTCCCAGCATGGCACTTTGTGTGGCCTGGAACTTGTGACTTTGCTGATGCTCTATGGCTTCAACATGTTTGGAGTTCGATTCTTGCCACCGAAGACTCTGAAATGTTGCCAGCAGACGCACAGCATACCTGAGAGTAGCAAAGGCTGAACTATTGGAATTCCTCGCGCACACAATGACAATGATGCTTGGCCCCTGAAAGCTGGTCGTTGTTTGAGCAAAGAGAACTTGAATATGTACATCTCGAGAGGGTGGGTACGGGGATGGGTGCCCGCATCACTTGCGAGCCAATTGAAAAAGCTGGGCGCGAGATAGACCGAGCTGAAGTTCTGGTTGCCACGGATGAGCATTTACCCACAGTCTTTTCCCTCCAAGGTACTCGTGCACAGCAACCACGGCTGCTGGAGATGTCCGGACGGCCTGCTGGGCTGTCTGCAGTGTTATGAGCCGCCTGGCACCTGACTGGAACTATTCAAAGCTGAGCGCCCGGCTTGGATAAACTCTGCCACTGGGGTCGTCAGCACTTTGGAATAAACCGTGCATGTGAGAGACGACATATGGTTCCTCGAATGTTGCTTGTCTTCACGAGCTGAAGTTTGTGCGGGAGGGTGGCAAGAACGTGCGCAGATGACAGCTGCAGCAGAAGACTCACTACATGTGTCTGCTGCGTCTCAGCTGTGCCCGAAAAGATTTCTTCACACCGGAGTAGGCAGAAAGACCCGAGCGTGCAGCCCTGCCCCACTGAATCGCAACAAATTGATGCAAGTCTCAGATTGGTGTACAGGCACAGCTCCTCAAATTTATGGGAATCTGACTGTGATGCTCTCTTACGTCACTGATAGATCCTGAGGACAGCACTGCTAACCAGGTTTCTTGCTGGATCAGTGCACCTGTGCCAGAACCTTGGTTGGCAGAAAACCGTTGCAACATGCTCTTAGTACTCATCCGATCTGCTGAACCGTGGCTAGGGTCTGCACTGTGTGTGCTGGATTTCTTTTGGGCGTTTTGGGCCACCAGATCCTAACGAAGCCATGGGCTCTTTCATGCACATCGAATGAATTCGAATGAGTGGTGAAGAACTACGACAGATAGTCCTGCAGCGGATCCGTGTGGAGAACAAACTGCCCGCTTTGAGTGATGTATAGTCCTGCCAGCAGAACTTCGGCTCATCAGAAAGCAAAACAGAATCGCAGTTCCCAACATGGTGATCTCAATTGAGTTGTGCGCAGAAGGGACGGGAGGTAGAGGGAAAGGCAGAGAGAGAGAGAGAGAGAGAGAGAGAGAGCGAGAGTTAGAGAGCGAGGGCATGTTTCTGCGTGTGAAACAATCAATGCCTGTGCTGCTGTGTGTGTGCGTGTGTGTGTCTGCCTGTCTATCGGAAGGAGGGTGAGAGGATTTCGCTGTTTATTCGAAAACAACGGCGGAGCGGGAAGGTCAGGAGCAGAAACATGCACAAGCTCTAGCAATGGCAGCAGAAAACAAGTTTCAACATTGACGCAGTGAGCAAGCAACTGTGGAGCTTAGTTGATTCTGCTGCCGCAGCACTCAGGACGCTTGTGCTAGAGTGGTCTCGAGAAGTCGGCAACGGTAAGCCGCAGCCTTCACCACGACGACCAGATGTGAAGACCGCGTCGCCCTGGACGGCATTGACATCACGAAAAGACGTGCTCAAGCGGCCAGATATTGCCAGCCGATCCTCAGTTGTGCATGAAACCACCAAGTATCACGTGCATCTTCAGGCGAATCATTCAATCTATGCGGTAGTCAACAACCAACCTATCCCAACTAACCCCCCCTGAAGCACGCCAACATCTGATTTTTGGCTCTAGCGATCAATCGCAGCGTGCCTGTACAATCGAAGAAGGAAGGAACCATTGTGAAATTGCAACAAGCGGTCGCCCAGATCGCATCCGAGCACAGTCACGTAACTCACGTAAACACGATATTCGCAAATCTGCACCGCCATTTCGAAAACAGTAGTGGGAAGCACCAGCTTGAATTCCACTGACGAAGTGGAAGACACATGCTTTTCGAAAATGAACATGTTTAAACCTTCAGTGCTGAGGGTCTTTATGCTCCGCATGAAGACTTGTCTTGCGTCGTCCGGCATGCATATCTTATGCGACGCCACAAAAGACTCCACCAAACAAGCCCGGCCAGCTGAAAAGAAGCCTGGAAGGCTATGCGGAAGCGCGCTGGGCGGAACCGAAACTAAAAGGAAAAACGGCTCTAGCCGCTTCGATGGCCTTTCTTGCGTGACGTGGCAATGCCGGAAGTATCGACCCTTCTGCGACCCTCCTGCAGGTAAAAAGCTAAGTAAGGTGGCCTGGTGTTGACGTCTCATACGCCATTGAAGCATGGCGATTGCAACACCGTCCTGGTACAGCGGCCCACGCAAGGAGCCTGGAATAAGCCGAAACGTTTGGGCCACCCCCAGCCTTTCCAACAGGCAGTCCCGTCGCGGTCTGTAGACAGCCGGGGAACCATCACATAATTTCTCTCCGCGGGGCAGGGGCTGGCGATCTCGTAGGAGAGCACAACTGCAACATGTTGAACTCTGGCGCCTCGATGTCTCGTCTTTGGCACCCGAAAGCCCCCGAATCTGGAAAAAGAAACGCACAAAAGAGTCATGCATACCCACCGTTCCCAGCCTAGGCAGAGTCCTAAAGCACACATGGCCTTGAAGAGGGGTTCTGGCATTGGCGGTTGATGTTGAGTCGGCTCTAGCCTTTAGCCTTTCCCATCGCGTCAAAGTTTCCCACGCTGGACGCAGCAGGGGCCGGCACGATGGGATACGGCGCTGTGCACTTGCCAGCAATTGACTGTAATGCTGTAGCGGAGCTCCCCGGCTGTACAGCACTTGACCATAGGCACCAAGCAGCTTAACCAAGATCTCAGGAGTACGACCGCACTGGCTGCAGCCTCTGGTCCCGTTCCTTCTCGAAGCCAGGCCTGAACGTCGCTCCAGACAGAGTTCTGGAGCACGTAGCACACCGACTGATATCCAGGGGCCGGCATTCTTCAATCCACTTCGCATCTTGCGCCACAGCTTGAACGAGTAGGACGCACAGTCTCCGAGGGTAGGGCTCTGCACGCTTGGTCGAGCTCGTGGAAGAATCCCCGCCTCGCCCACGAAGAACGAGGTGGCGATGGTCCCTGCTGCAACGAAGTCGCCGGCCTTCGAGCTGTCCATTGGTTCGGAACCTCGCCGGTTTTTTCTTAAGGGGTTCCAAAGGCACAGTAGTCGCAGATGAAATCCCAGGCAGCTCCTCTCGAAGAGCATCCCTCCCAGGCTTTCTGATTCCACATCCAACTACTCAGCGGATTCTCGACAACGTACAACAGGTCAAGGCGCTCGCAGATCTTGATCAAGTTGAGGATGAACTCAAGCAAAGCGTTGCCTCGACGAATCCGCAAGTCCTGGGCTTCCCTCAGGATGCTTTTCATTCCGCCAGGGGGGAGCTATAGCACAGGAAAAGCTCGAACAGAAGGGACCGTCGCTGAAACCTCGGAAGGCTCCTCCATCCAGCAGCTGGAAAATGTTGCTTATCCAGCGGGAGCAGATCCTCGGAGGGGTCATGTCGCAGCCAAGGACCCAACATGGCGCGTCGCGGGCGACTTCCCTACAAAGCCCTCTAGACCCTGAAAACTCTGCCCAGAGAGAAGAGCGGAATGCAGGTCAGGAAAGGCCTGGGAGAAGCGTCCGGGCGGGAGAGAGCAGAGGTGTTCGATGAGGCCATCAGAAAGGCCGGATCCGGACAAAATCCATCCCGGGGCGCGGAGGAGCGCCGACTCGGCTTGGCGGGTAATATGTCTCAACGGCTCCACCCGAAAGGAACCGGAGACTTGCACACGAGGCTCGACCCTAAGGGAGCCGGATACGCAAAGAAGAGGCACTAAGCTCAGAAGAGCTCTTGCCACTGCGGTCCGCACTCAAGAACCACAGCTGCTTGACCCGGGCAAAACTCGAGGTCACAATGGGAGGATTGTAGGCTTTCCCGTGAGCGTCCCGGCAAACAATGTACAGCCGACTCGAGAGGCTGACGCCGTCCCGACCAGAGCTGCCCGTAGCACTGCCGTTCAAACGCCCTGCAAGGAATCTGCCCACTCGCTGAGCCACACTGACTCGGAACTGAGAAGTAGGCGGGCCTGGCTGGGAAGAGCTGGACCCGTCAGGGAAAGTGCCTCGCACTGGAGCGCCAGCAGCGCTCGAGCTGCTCACAGGGGCACTGCCAGGGGAACTAGGAGGGGAAGAGGGGATACTCTAGGAAGGCTCGCAGCAGGCACCACCTCGAACCCAGCTTGATCCTCAAGATCTTGAATGCGCTCTTCAAGCCGGTGCAACGATGACCTAAGTGCTCGGGCCTCGTCACGAAGAGCGGAAAGCTCGGCCCTCAAGTTTTGTATTCAAGTATGCGATACAAACTGGAAATGGGAGGGTTCAATCGAGTCCCCCGGGCGAAGGATCTAGAGCCCCAGGAAGACATCCAGCAAGACAGAGGGGAGATGATAAGGTGTCCCTTTCCAAATCCAAAGCCCGGCTGATACCACTCGGCGACACAGGTTCCGGAGGAACAATGATCCCCGTTTCTTTGCTCAAGTCCCGAGCAACCTGGAACTGGAGACCGACGAACCCTCCCGAGGCCCCCGAAGCGGCTACTAGCGGCCACGGCCGCATGTAAACCACCCAGAGCTGCACATCGGATCAAACATGCATGCTCATACGGTCAATGCATCATTCATGTCAGATGTACATAATTTACATTCTAGTGCCTTCTCACAATTTCTCACATATCTGCAATCGAACACCATCGAACACCTGTCCTCCCGGCACATTCTTCAACGTTCAGAGGTGAGCCAGTCCGGGAACGGCTACGGTATTCATTCCTCGCAGACTTCCCCGAAGCGCGGGTCCTGCTTCCGCGGGTTGTCGGGCCGAGTGTGTCCATTCAATCCAGGGACCCGCCTACCACCGCGAGCTGCCTGAAAGAGTCCGACATGTTTTTCTTGGCATTGGCAGTGGTGTCTTCGATCTGCCATTTCTCAACACTGCTCCACCGGCACAGTGAACTCCCATGTCGCAGATGGGCAATGTAGAATTCCAACCCAAAGCAGCGGGATGCTGCCAGTCGCCCCGGCACTGTCAACAATCAACAGCGGCATGCGGCATCTAGCGCCAGTCGATGATCCACTTTGTCCGTGTCATGGTGCCCAATGCATCTGCAGCATCAGGAAAAAATGCAATGGGATGCTTTGGGCCGCCTTCTGATTCGCTCTTTCCTGTCCCCTGTCGGAGTCCTCTCCTTCCCTTCCAACCTCCTTCGTTCCCCACTGCCTGCCCTCATGACCCTCAACACACGTCCTTGACCTGGCGCTGTGCTGTGCGTCGAATAAATTCGCTCGTCGTGGAACTCGACATGATCTTCACCTCCACTCGAGGAGCCACTTACCGCCGGAAAAGTGGTCAGCACGTCATTCTCCATTGGTCGATTCCTCAACCATCGCATCACAACATGCTCGGGCTTCAAGCTGCAGTAGAGGATCGCATGAGACAGTTGCCTGGCAATTGACAGCAGAGTACGGGGCAGTGATTTGCTGCAGTCCTCATCGTCCACGAGTAGTTTAACATTATAATATTTATCTGAGCAATCCTCGTATCCCGCCAAATGGATTTTTTTACGATCCCGGATACGATTGTGAAATACGATTACGAATTCATGTACGATTGCGATTTACGATTTCATGTACGACCTACAAAGTCATGTACGATTCAAGCACGATTGCATGTACGATTGCACGTGCGATTTCATGTACGAGTATACGATCTACGAAGTCGTGTACGATTGCATGTACGATTTCATGTACTTGGAATGATACTTGGGATCGTACTTGGAATCGTACTTTGCTCGGGAATCGTACTTGGAATCGTACTTTGCTCCGGGATGGTACCTGGAATCGTACTTTGGAATCGTAAATGGAATCGTACTTTTATAGTAGGAAAGTACGATTCCAAGTACGATCCCAAGTACGATTCCCGAGCAAAGTACGATTCCAAGTACGATTCCGGAGCCCCTCCCCTTTGGCCATGCGGAGGGGCGGCCTCAGGGGCCCAAGCAGATCAGTCCGGATGGAACTAAATTTAGTCGTTTGGGGGACTTTCATGTACTTGGAATGGTACTTGGGATCGTACTTGGAATCGTACTTTGCTCGGGAATCGTACTTGGGATCGCACTTTGCTCCCGAGCCGTACTTGGGATCGTACTTTGCTCCGGGATCGTACCTGGAATCGTGCTTTGGAATCGTACTTGGAATCGTACTTTTATAGTAGGAAAGTACGATTCCAAGTACGATCCAGGAGCAAAGTACGATCCCAAGTACGATTCCAAGTAGGCGGCCTCAGGGGCCCAAGCAGGTCAGTCCGGATGGAACTAAATTTAGTCGTTTGGGGGACCTTCATGTACTTGGAATGGTACTTGGGATCGTACTTGGAATCGTACTTTGCTCGGGAATCGTACTTGGGATCGTACTTTGCTCCCGAGCCGTACTTGGGATCGTACTTTGCTCCGGGATCTACCTGGAATCGTA
The DNA here is from genome assembly GCA_905221635.1 of Symbiodinium sp. CCMP2456. Classification (NCBI taxonomy): domain Eukaryota; class Dinophyceae; order Suessiales; family Symbiodiniaceae; genus Symbiodinium; species Symbiodinium sp. CCMP2456. The sequence goes on from CAJNDV010023269.1 coordinate 24,240, forward strand.
CTTGGAATCGTACTTTTATAGTAGGAAAGTACGATTCCAAGTACGATCCAGGAGCAAAGTGCGATCCCAAGCACGATTCCCGAGCAAAGTACGATTCCAAGTACGATTCCGGAGCCCCTCCCCTTTGGCCATGCGGAGGGACGGCCTCAGGGGCCCAAGCAGGTCAGTCCGGATGGAACTAAATTTAGTCGTTTGGGGGACCTTCATGTACTTGGAATGGTACTTGGGATCGTACTTGGAATCGTACTTTGCTCGGGAATCGTACTTGGGATCGTACTTTGCTCCCGAGCCGTACTTGGGATCGTACTTTGCTCCGGGATCGTACCTGGAATCGTACTTGGAATCGTACTTTTATAGTAGGAAAGTACGATTCCAAGTACGATCCAGGAGCAAAGTGCGATCCCAAGCACGATTCCCGAGCAAAGTATGATTCCAAGTACGATTCCGGAGCCCCTCCCCTTTGGCCATGCGGAGGGACGGCCTCAGGGGCCCAAGCAGGTCAGTCCGGATGGAACTAAATTTAGTCGTTTGGGGGACTTTGGCAGTCGCAGTTTGGATTCGTACTGGAACCTGTACATGGTCCTGCAATCGTAGTTGAAATCGTAGTTTGGATTCGTACTGGAACATGTAATCGTAATTTGAAACCGTATCTAACATCGTACTTAAAACGTAAACTTAAATAATCCAAGATATACAAGACTTTCTCTCATATGAAAATTATAAGTTTAACAGTTTAGCAGTCGGAATGTTCAACCTTATTCGGAAACCCGTTCTAGATGCTTCGCTACAAACATCCCTGCAGTGGTTTGGGAAAGACGCCATGGAACATCGAATGGGAACAACTTACTACCTGGCCTGGTTGCTAATGAAGCCCTCAACAGCCTCACAAAATATCAAACACGACTGACCAAAGTATGCCGTCCAGCATCGTCCATCAGCATGTGCAGTAATGGGTGCATGTCCAGCTTTTGGCTCATCTTCACGATTCGCAGTTCTTCTAACAAGCTGTGCGGAAGAAACTTGAGAGCCATAGGTTCCTTGATCTCCAGTGGCGATTCCCTGGAGTCAAGGACGTTGTCCAAGGAAGCGAGCATGCGCCTGCGTGCAGGCAGCAACATGTAGACCAATGTATACACAATGGGCATGACGCTTGCGACTAGCGTGAAGTTTGCTGCTAAGTTTATCTTCTAAAACTCTTGGCGTCTCTTCCAACATCGTTTAACCATCTGAGCGGCCTCATTAGTCGCCCCGGTGCTTCTCGTTTCTGAAGCCATCTCTGCAGCTCCTTGCATGTTTCCGGGTCATGTGTAACCATGTCGGGGCAGTCTCACAATGATGCATAGACTTAGATGTTTCACGTGTCAGTGAAGCTGTGTGTGAGCACAAGTGCGGAAATCTCATCGTCCCTGAACGATTGGACAAGCTTGATCGAGGCTCTCTTCGCACCATATCTCGTTCCTGCAAAACTCGCCAAAGCCGGGTCTGCAGACTGACTTGTTTGTGGTATCACCCAGTGCGTGCATGTTGCTTTGCGCGAGTCAGGTTTGGTCTGAGCCTCCCACACGTGCCTTTTCCTTCATCAAGTTCAAGGTGCCGCTGATCTTTCCTATTTGAGACCCGAGCAAAGGCAAGCATGTCAGGATGATCACCTCGAGGATGCAGAGAAATGCCAGCCCCGCGAATGTTACAACGGAAATCATCTGCCGGTTGCAGCCAGAGCGCGATAATGAAGGTCTGTTCTATTTCGTTTTGAGGTTTGTATGGAAAGGGGGCTGGAGTGTATTCTGCAATGACCCAATTGAAGCACGTCCTGAGCTGATCACTGTGAAAGCAATCATCATTGCATGGCACAGTGGATGTGGTCCAACTTCCCTGTGAAGCTAATCTTCTCCAAGGTGCATATACTGGGAATATTGCGTCTGCTCCAGGACTTCGTAAAACTCGATCCAGTTCTTCCGGTTCCAGATTTTTCCAAGATGCCCAGCATAGAACAACAAGCAAGCCAAGATGTGGTTCACAATGAGGATAGTGGCAACGCACTGCAGAATAACGAGGCATGACACCACTTTGGTACTCCCACGTTCTGCCAGCTTGTACTCAAAGGTAGTGATGACCTGGTGTTGCCGGTTTTTGGCAGGCAGGTTCCCATGTCGGTGTTCTGCCAAGATGTTCGAAACATCAACAGACAAGATCACAGCCTCGCTCTCCACCCTCCGCTTTTCGTCAGTTATTTGCCCGGCGAGTGTTTCCGTTGTGTTGACAAGACGTTCTTGGTATCGATTGGAATAACCGGTCATCAATCAATGGGCCGTCCCACTTCTGGCCCATGCCTGTTTCGGCTCTTTTGCAACGAAGTCGGCTTGCGAAACTTATGCTGCTTGTCGGTGCATCTATGCTGGTTAGGTGCCGCTTCATTTCACGACCATTGAGGGTCCTACGGAGTCCAAGTCGTCGTCTCGCAAATTCGTGCAGATCCCGCCAAACTTGGGTGCACGCGGTTCCCGCGCTGCGCAGACCACTTCACAAGAAAAGGGGCACACGATGCAAACCTTTAGCATGGCGGTCTGTTTCGAATGGCCCGGACCCAAGGCGTGAAAGTGCATGAAAGCTTCAAGCTCCTCCGTGGCACTTCAAGGTCCACACTGTTGAAACACGGGGGAGAACACGGAGATCACGGAGACCTCTTAGACTCTTAGATGCACCAGTTCAAAGAATGCGTGCCCAGGACACAAAGCAACAGCCCCAAAAATCGAATGATTGGCTTCTCAAGCCCAGCGGCCCTCTGCATTTTCAGGAAACGCAGAAGCCGGAGCAACACCAGCAATCTCAGTCCCTCGTCCTGGATTCCGAACAAGACCAGGATATCCACCGACAGCAAGCACACCTCAACTGACGATTGCTTCAGGCCTGCGGCAGACCGTTTATAGCCGTTCTGCCTGGAATTTCATGCCAAGCTAAAAGCCACTTGCAAATCCGAGATCTGCACGTCAAGTGGGAATACTGAGCCTGGGCACGCGACGGAGCAAAACAAGGGCAGCTCCAGCTACATTTCTGGTCAGGAGTCTGAAGATGGTGCCATTGCGGCCAACAAGAAGTTGAACAGGCTGTCACGAGGACAAGACGAGATGACACGGTGACACACGCGGTTTAGCTTCGCTGAAAGATGGTTGCCGGCTGTTCCCGCGCCTTCAGTGCCAGTTAGTTAGCTTTCACGACTAGAGCGCCGTCGTCTCGCCGCCACGGAGCTGGCAGAACAACGGTCACTATGGATATGGTCCTATGCGAGAAGTACACTGAAGGTGCCTCCTGCCACTTGGTGCAATCCTGCACATGGATGATCCTGAGCACACCATGGCACACTGAATGCAGGCGATCCGCCCAAGTATTTCTTGGCGAGCAGGAACTTCTGGGAGTACGAGCTGGCTAGGATGGCAGGGGCAAAGCTCATCAGAATATCAAGGCCCCATATCCACGGACTCACCTTGAAGCAGCACTGCGACGACATGATGTGCCATGAACTCTGGACTAGACCCACTGATGATTTCTCCTTCTGGGTCCCAACCTATCAGAAACCCAGTTTGCGCCTGTGCTCTGGTCTTTTGCCTAACGCCAAAACTGGCCTGCTCCCTGCAGCCTACGAGGCTTACAGACGGGAGAAAGGATGTTTCTTCAACCTGCAGCACAAGTGCTAAAACCTGTGTCTAGCCGTGCTGCCAGGAAAAAGGTTGTGGATCGGAACGGTGTCCTTCTGCTGCGTGGCCAAGCCAGCGTCAACGGAGTTAGCATGGTGTCTACCAAAACCAGACACAATGTCATGAGCTCCCATGTCGCCAAAAGTGTTGCGCGGAAGCGCTTGCCTCCGGTTGCACTCTCATGCGCAAAAGCTCAGTCAATTCATGCTCATCTGAGGCGCTTGGCCAAGTAACCGTTTGCCCCTGGCAACGGACCCTGGAAGTCATCACGAACTACAGTGAGCCTGCAACGAAATTGGGCGGGACAAGGTGCGTACAATCCATAATGTTCAGGCACGGCTTGATTGAAAGCGTGGGGTTCTGGATCAGAAAAGCGTCACAGGCGGACAACAGTGCATCAGCCCCTTCTTGAAGAGCCGGGCGGCGTTGACAACATTGGGTACTGAACTCTCGCATGCTTTGAACGCTTGAGAAGGCCCGCTCTCCTTCTGAGGCACGTTCGCCTGAGCTTCACAAAGCTTCTTTCAGTTTGCGCTCGGCAACACAAGTCAAACAAGCATCCGTAGAGCTCGTTGTAGACATTCGTAGCCTCTTGCTCGGATACCACGAAAGCCTCGCTCCAATCATCCAGCAAGCGAGTGCCTGCCGAATGGCTTTTTCTCTCTTGCCTGCTAGCTTGCTGCAGGCTGAAAATTCAAGCAGCCCTTGCGCAACCCCTTTGCGCTTTCCCTTGCTTCCTTTCTTTTTTCCATTTACATCTTCGATTCCTTCCTTCCTTCTTTATTGCCTTCCTTCCGACGACAAGCCCCCTCCCGGGCGGGGCGCTGTCCACTGGTCCTTGCCACGCAGGTGTGGCACTGATGGAGATTGAAACAATGAACGCAGCTTGGTTCACACTCGTGCTGCCTCGATTTTCATTCAGGCATCCAGTTCTTACTCATAAGAAGGGTCCCAATATTTTACATCGAATGGAGCGAACCGCATAGCAGCTCTTGGTTTGTGGCCATTCTGGCCCCAGAAAAACAAACTCCTTCGTTGCATCTTGTCGGGTGCCTCGTGCCTGTCCGCTCCGGTGGCAGTTGCATCACCTGTTAAGACAAGCCTCCTGCGCTCCGTTGTGCTGCACCTCCTCCCTTTAGCACCCTTGCCGCTGGAGAGGGGTAGCTTGTTTGTCTATTGGGGTCGGGCTGAGTTAGTTCAGCAACGGTCATACGACTGATGGTCGTCAAACACGCAGAATGGAGCCTCAGCGGCACCTAAGCCACAGCCGCGACGGGTGATCTGTGGTGATCTCAAGCCGTCGCTGCGATCAAGGCTCGCCCCCCGAACGACTTGAGACAATATGTCTATATAGGGTCTCTCTCTCGCTCTCTACCAGGTGGGAGGCCCCGGGAGCGTCCAGCCCAGAACCTCGCGCGCGAGCACGCACCCGCAGTCCCGGGCGTCGTTTTCCTTCAAGGGCACTTTCCCCTCGAAGATCCTCGAAGGCTCGGCTGTACGGGAACTGGAAAGAATAGGGTCCCTCTGTCTCCCTCGCTCTCCTTGCCCTCGACCACGCTCTGAATCAGAAGTGCGAGCCTGGTTTGGAAGTGAGGGAGATAGTGGAGACGCGGCTCGATGAGCGCTTCTTCGTAACGGGTTTGGTGGAGGCCTTTGCCTTGGCACCGGTCCTCACCGGTACGCCAGACTCCAGCTTGAACTTCTCGTGAACCTCGCGCTTGCGAGGCGGTTGGCCGCAGCTCGCACCCTTTTTTGCAGCTTCATTACAGCTCAGTCTGCGTCTTGAATTCCACCCCGTTTCAGGATCGGCTACAAAAAGCCATTTCAGACCCACATGCCCATGCGGTGTTGTCTCCCTTGCAGATATGCAACCGGCAAAGTCCACTTAGGCTCGCCAAGACACCTGCGTCCCTGCCTGATTGTGAGGTTGACCCTTGGATAGCATGGATGGCTGCAGAGCTGCCTGCTACACTGAGGCATCGCGCTGACGAGCTCAGGTTTTCCGGGCTTTTAGAATCACTGTATACCGATGATGCCTGAACATGCCTGAAAAAGCTACTGGAGGATAAAATCACCCCATGTCTTGTCCCGCAGGCACGTGACACACAAAACGAATCACTAGCCAAAACGCAACCTGCCAAGTTCCATCCTTAATCCGAAATTGTATCTGCAATTCCCTCGCCATGGTTGCGTGACCACCACTGCAGGTTTTCGAGTTGGACATGCCTGCAATCGCAGCATTGATTCCATCGCATGTGCGCGATAAGGCCTGAGGGACGGCAGCTGCAAGACTTGCGGAAGCATTTCCAAGCTTTGCTTATGCGTAGCTTACAGCAGTCAAGCCGTATGTTGTTTAGTAGTGCTGCACTGTACTGCAGGGTTCTCACAGCCATTGAAAGGTTCTGCTCCGCAGGGGCTTGACAGGACCACTCCCTTGTGATTCAACAGCTGCCACAGAACATTACACTAAGCGGTGGGTATGAAGCAACGTTTTTGCCACCATGCAAACATTTCTCAATCGTTGCCTCAGGTTCGAATACCGATGGCTTTCTGCAGATTTGCAATGTCCAGGCCGGTAAAGCTGCAGTGTCGAGGACCAGGACAGCTAGCCAGCTAGCTGGTTTGAAGACAGCATTATGCTATTGACATCTCTGCTGGTACAATGTCGCACCTATCCTTCAGAGAGAACTGCCTGCAAATTGTCGGCCAGCTCCCGCTGCCAGTGAACCAAGTCCATCAGATCACCTGGCAAAGTGAACGTCGCTCACAACTAAGCGCAACAATGATGCGTGCCTGACATTTGAGGCTCAACTGCCAGTGTCATCCATGGCTGCCTTTTACGACCCGTTTGGAAAACGGACAGCACGTCTGTATCACATATGTCCAAGTCTATGTTTGTTAAGAGCTGCCACCCGTTCCCAAGCACTTCGGACGCTGTTAAGCCAGCAGGCATTGAAAGAGAGGCAATGAGCACGTCTCAAAGTCCTGCTCAGTGACATGGTCCAGGAGCAGATGCTGGTCTGCTTGAGCAACATTTGAGCCTTTGTGAGTTGCACGTGGCACGTCGCATGTCAGAAAAAGCCGGCTGCTTGCTGCTTTGTGCAGAATCGGATTCTGCAGTTCAAGTCGTTGTTGAACGACAGCCATGCCAAAACAATGCAAATAAATACTTCGAGTCATTGATAGTCTGCGCATGTGAAACGAAGGAGCGGGAACGATGACTTTGACACTGCTGGTCTTACAGCTCCTGAAGAGCGATGCGCCTCATCATGTTCAAGCTTTGTCAGGCTCAGATGCAGAGTCTTGCACCTCAAATTCTTCAGGCTTGAAGCAAGTCCTGTCTCGGATGGGCCAATGAATCTTCAATGCGCAACATCCCCACACAGTGAAATCCCGGAATTCTCCCGACTCCTATGCCCCATCGGCCCGGTCAGCACGATGAACTGAACAAACCACCTGTTCTTTTGGTCCGTGTGGGTCACTTCTCGCCAATCGCGCTTGAGGCCCACCAAAGAAATCAGGAGACCGGGATCGGAGACCAGGAGGGTCGAATCGGAGACTAGGACGGGCGAATCAGAGACCAGCAGGCGCGAATCGAGGATCAGACTCACAGACCAGCCACGCGATTCCCAGACCGGCCACAGGAATCAGAGACCAGGTCGCCCACCCCGCCGACTGGCCTGACAGGACCCGCCCCCAACCCGAAACCCCGACCCCACCCGACGACCCAACCCACCCCACTCCGGCAACCCGACCAAGCCGACCGACCCAACCAACCGGACCGACCACCCGACCCGACCAACCCGACCGACGGGACCCGACCCGACGGACCCGAGACCTCACCAACCCCGATGATGTAACCAACCGACCCAACCATCCCGTCTCTCTAACCCGAGCAACCCAAGCAGCCAGGCAACCCCGCCACTTGGCGAAGCGACCCAACCCACTGGACCAATACATTCTGCCTCGATGACACTCTCGTGGCAGAACCCTGTCGGCACGGCGGTCTTGAGGCTGTGCGTGCGCGCGCGCGCGGGTGTGTGTGTGTGTGTGTGTGTCCGAGCAACCCGGCCCGACGGACCCGACCAACCCGATCCCACCCGACGACCCGAGCAGGACCGACCCGACCAACCACCCGACCCGACCCGACCCGACCAATCCTACCGACCACCCAACCGACCCAACGGACCCGAGACCTCAACCGACCGACCCAACCATCCCGACCCTTTAACCCGAGCAACCCAAGCAGCCAGGCAACCCCACCAGTTGGCGAACCGATCCAACCCACTGGACCAATACATTCTGCCACGATGGCACAGCCTCGTAGCAGAACGCTGTCGGCACGGTCTTGTGCGCGTGTGTGTGTGTGTGTGTGTCTGTCTGTCTTGAGGCGTCCCGGTCGACCCCTCCGGTCTCTGATTCAAGCCGCCCTGGATCTTTGATTCGACCTCCCTGGCGTCTTATTCTAGGAGACTGGTCTCTGATTCGGCGGTACTGGTCTGTGATTCGCGCCCTCTGGTCTCGGACTCGGCGTCTTCGGTCTCTGATTGAACCCTCTGGTCTCTGATTTGTAGTTTTCCTCAGTTGTAGTAGGCGACCACCTACCAACTACCTCTGCTTAGCACTGTGGGGGTGGCGGGGTGAGGACAATGACAAACATGGCAGCCTCAAGCAGTCATTCTGCTACCTTTCTGGCTTGCGGCTAGACAATGTGAGTCAGCCATTGCCAAAAAGAAGTGGTGCTGATGATGATGATGATGATGATGAATGTTTCTCAGGTTCAAAGGGTCCGTTTTTCATCGTTTTCCGGCATACTGCTAACTGCTTCGCCCACCGAGTGCTGCTTTTGCAGGAGCGTTTTCCTCCGTACTGTTCCGCGATTGCCTCACGGTTTAAGCGACAGGTAGTTGCGCGGCTGGTAATAATAGCAGCAGCAGCAGCA
>CAJNDV010023269.1:33747-56611 GCA_905221635.1 Symbiodinium sp. CCMP2456
TTGCGGACGTTCTGCATCTCGAGGGACACCGCCTTGACATCGGCCACCGAGGCAGGTGGCCTTTGGTTGAGCAAGCTTGCGAGTTCTTTCTTGGCCACTGGGATGACCGCCGCCAGTGTTGTTTTCATCTCCCCGCGGAGGTCCTCCATTTGGGACTTGACGTCTTTCGAGAGTTGGCGGCTCTCGGCCACAATTGCCGCGACATCTTCTCGTGGCATAGCAGTCAGCATCTTCTCGATGTGCTGCATTTGGGCGCTCATCTTTTCCCATTGGCTTGCATCAGGCAGACCGTCTGAGGGAGTCGGTCCGATACTCGCCGCATCAGGCAGTGAGGTAGGTGAGCTCCGCACACGCTTTCGACTGTAGTACATCCATGAGCTGGTGATCCACAAGGCCAAAATGGCCATAGCGCCGAGGGAGGTCCTTCCGAGCTGTGTGTCAGGTTCCCAAGGCAGTCTGCTTGCGACCTCATTCCACATCTGCAGCACGAGTTCCATGGCAGTTCTGGGAGGACTACCTAGATTGCGCTGACAGCTTGCGAGGGAATGCTCTGGTTAATTTCGTGCCCGTCCTGCCCCCCCCCTATACAACACATGTCAGCTCGCACGGAAAACCTACGTACATGCACATGAATTTCAGTTCAGGGCACGCAGGCACTTGCACATGCAGGAAAGGTGTACATGCAGAAAATTATGCGGAGAATTAAGCCGCGTGCATGCAAAATGACGATCCATCTGATAAAACAGACCCGGTATGAGCCAGAAAAGCACAATCACATCCACATGTTGTAGAGTTCTGGTATCTGCGCACCTTGCGCAGGGACAAATGCTTTCGCTCCGTCCAATGTCCTAACAAAGAAATGGCTCCTGGGGTAGTCCAGGGCCTTCTTAGCACAATAGACAGCCAGTTCATTGAGGGCATGTCCTTTGTGTGCTCGTACGTGCCTAACCCGCACTCGATCTGCGCATCTGTGCCACAGCATACAGAGGCCAGCCTGCAGTGACACATGAGCAAACCCGACAGTGCCTCCTTCCAGGACCCCTGGATGACATAAGCGGAGTCCGTCAGGAGAATCAGCGTGGCTTCCGGGACTCTGTTCAACAGTTGCAGGCACATTTCTAGCGCCTTAGTAGCCGCCAACAATTCCGCCCTTATATTGGTAGCAGGGCTGCCGAACATCGGGAAGCCACATATGATGGCGTCCCTCGGGATCTCCCCGTACGGGGGAAGGATTGCCACCCCCGCTCCTAGTTGCTGCCCTCTCCTGCTTCCGTCACACGCTATGGTGAAGCAAGCAATTTCATCAAGAAGCTCTGGAGACACTACGTGCTTATAGGAAGATTGATACGGCTCGTCGATTGGGGGATGTGTCTGTGGCAGAAGCCAAAAGCGGTCACCTGTTCTCAGGAGGCATCTGTGGCACAGATCTACCGTGCCAAGGTCCTTGTAGAAAGTGTCTTGGAGGAGCCCCTTTATCTGGAACACTTCCTTAGTGAAAGACTTCCAGCGTTGCCTGTCCTGGGCCATTCCTTCCCAGAACTGGCTCTCCCCGGGGAGCCTACAACGCCGCCACAAGAGCGTGATGCCAAACGGCGCGTTGGGCCACCGTCCTCGTCGGCGCCTGGCCTCAGGGCATTCCTCTCCCCAAGCCTCATTTCGAATCTGTAAGACCCTAGAGATAGGCCTGTACAGTTCAGGATCTAGCCGAGCTGCATGTCCCCAGTACCCCATAAACGACTCAAGGTGCACTGACTCCCACGGCTTATGGCCGCAAGACTGCGCAGCCATTCTTGATCCTCTACGCCTCGAGATCCAGTTCTCCGACGACGTTTGGAGGGGGTCATGGGGAAGACGTGTCATGGAGGAAAGGAAGTGTGTCTGGAGCTGCTTGAGTTGCTTGCCTACTGCCCAGAGTGGTCGTACAGCTGCCGAGAGCCATCGCCATTTACTGGTGACAAAGGAGTTGAAAAGCTGGAGTCTCTTGGGGAGGGGCCCCCGGGTTCTGGAAAGGAATCCCATATACCCAAAAAAGGAGTTCGTTGCCATGCGTAGCCTGGCGGCCAGCGTCATCTGGCACGTGACAGCAAAACCTACTAGTATGCCAAGGAAAACAAACGATTCAACCTCCACTGGCTTCGCAAAGCGCCGGGGCATGATTTGTTCAGGGGGAATGTCTGGAGATCTGATGTACTGACACTTGGCCTTCGCAAGCTGAAGTCCAATTGCCTGGAGCGTATCCTGTAGCTGGTTTATCATACGAGTAGTCTGCGCAGTACTAGTGCACAGAAGAAGTATGTCATCGGCATACAGGATCATGAACATCGGACGTCCTGAACTGTCCCTCACCCACGTGGACTCCTCAGCTGCCCACTGTTGTGTGAGGGGTGTCAAGAAATAGTCCAGCACCCGGGCAAAAATCTCCGCCGAGAAGGCGGATCCCTGAAGGATTCCTCTTCTGAGCCTCTGGCACCAAGTCTGCCCTGCGAAAGACAGAACAACTTCCGACCCACAAATCAACTCCAACAACAGTTTGGCCTCCTGCCTTGCTCCTAAGGATCCAAGGAACTTTGCAACAGCCACGTGGTCCACGGTATCAAAGGCTGCTTGGATGTCAAGCTTAACAGCCAGTAGGGGCAGGCCCCACTGTCTCGAGAGATGAACCAGGTGCTTCAGGGCCACCGACCCGTCCAACGACTGTGCCCCTCTCTGGGCCGACAGCTGGCCCGTAAGCATAGGCGGGAAAATCGCCCTTAGTCGGACCAGCAGAGCCTTGGTCACCAGCTTGCTCAGCGTAGCTGCCAAAACGATGGGGCGAAAATCTTTGGGGACTGCGGGCTCTTTTGTCTTGGCTAACAGGACGATCTGTGACGTAGTCCACTCCTGAGGGAATGCGATGTTTCCAAGAAGCAATTCATTCACGAATTCTACAAGGTGGTCCGCAGCATCAGATTGCAAAACCGCACACCAGAATTCATACGGGGCCCCGTCTCTGCCACAGCTTTTGCGGCTCTTAGTGTGCAACAAGACTTCTTCTAGCTCCTCCTTAGTGACTAGGGCCGGCGCAGGCATGTCCTTGCCAACCATTGCGCGGTACACCCCCAACGCATCGTGGATTTGCGGCTCGGGGGGTTCGTACTTCTGCTTGTAGAAGGCTTTCAGCCCCCCAACAGCTGGCCCAGTCCCTCCACATCGTTGACAGTACTCCAGTTGGGAGCAGTTAACCCCCTGTTTTCGCTTAAAGTAGCTGATGACCTGGTAGTCACCTGCAGCTGCCCTGTCGAGGAGCTTGGTTCGCCACTCTTTCTTGCACTCAGCTCTCCTGACCATAACTTCTCTCCCCAATTGGCGTTTCTGTAGGGGATCAGTGGCCATCCGCCTTTCCCTGATGAGATCTGTTACCTCAGGGGGGTCCTTGAAGCGTAGACCTCGTGGTCTATGGCATGACCGTGCCGCCACTTCCACAAAGTCCTTCTCGTGCAGGTCCTGTTCACGGATGTCAGCAGCCTCAGCCAGCCTGTTGAGTGCTGGGACCGCCTTAGTGTAATCCACAATCCACTTTCCACACTTAGTTCTTTTTTGTCTACGTCGCTTGACACCTGCTCCTGTAGACACGCAAAGAGTGCAGAGCCTGTGGTCCGATCCTATAAGAATATCCGACTCCGGCACCACCTGTTCGTCTAGAGTAGTCTGGTGCGGAGTGCGATAGAGAATGTAGTCGATACGTGAGGAGGCCCCACGCGTGTTGCTCCACGTGTACATGCAAGGTTTGGTAAAACTAAGGCCCACATCGCGAATGAAAAGGTTAAGGAGAGCGCTTCGCTCATCCGCCATCTCCGATGTAAGGTCTACTAATTCGTAATTCAAGTCACTCAGAATGAAAATGTTATCGTGGTACCTGGTGCCTTCGAGGGTCTCCCTCATAGCCTGGATCTGTGCTTGCCACACATGTTGAGAATCATCTCGATTCGAGTAGGGAAGGTGCAGGCTAACGGCATATGTAGTAATCCCTGCTGTACGTAGCTTCACACACAAACCACATGGCATCACCTGGACGTGCGCAACATCTGGGGTATACTGTGCAGGGAAACCGAGCGCAAGGCACCTATGACTATCCAAAGGGGAAGCAATCACGAAGGAGTACTCCTGTCCCTGAAGGAACACCGTCTTGGTGTCCCATTTGCCCGCGGGGATGTCCAAGCAGCCCCCAAGCTCCTGCAATCCAGTTAGGTCCGTCCCGCCTAGGTTCAGCAGGTCGGACGTATCCTCGAAGTTTTGCAAATGTTTACCTCTCAAATTCCATGCCATGCAGTGAAACGGTCTCATTTGGGGGGGGCCCTGGCGTCAGTTGGCACGCATCTGCAGATGCGCACCCGTCTCCCAATGTTGGGTAAGAGCATCTGGCGGGTGCCCCGTGACAGCGGAAAAGCGGTTGGCTAGGACCACCCACCCCGTGTGATCCCCCCTGTTGTCCGAGAGATACATGTCGGCCGGGTGCGCATCATCCGGGAGATGGGAAGCTGCAGCAACCATCTGGTGGCGGCCAACATACACTCTCCCTCTCCAGTCAATTTCTGGCAGTTCCCTGGATCTGGCATCAACAAAGGGTACAGACTTATAAAACTCTTTGACCTGGACCAGAGCCCTGATCTTATGCCTATCCTCCACGGATCTATTCCGCGTCATCCAGAGGGGTTTTTCCTTGGATCCTGGAACCCCCGAAAGGAATTTGGTCCCTTTCAACTTCTCCAACGTCTGTGTCTGAAAGATACGCTGCGCTGCGAGGGTGTCCGTGCCCGGTGGAAAATTCAGGATCACCCTCACAAAGTTAGCTCTGACGTAGGGTGCAACCACCTCGCGAACCCGCTCCTCCATCTTCAAATGCGCAAACACTTGACGTACCTCATGCTCTGCATCAGACTTCTTCGCTTCTACCCAACCCCCCATGACAATTTGTAGGTCTTCATCAGGATCTCTCTCTTGCCTGGGGCTTCTGGGGGAGCGGGGTGATCTGTCTCTCTCTCTATCCATGCCGGATCTGCCTCTGCTTGGAGATCTCTCTCTAGCCCTGTCGCTCTCTGTCAGAACTTTAACTTGTCTCTCCAACTCCGCAACTCTCTGCAGCGTGCCTGTATGCAACTCCGTGTGTTCTTTGCAAGTTGCCTCGAGCGCCGATGTTCGGACGTCCTGCTGACTCAGTTCGGCCCTGAGTCCAATCATCCCCGCATGCAATCTGTCTTGACCATCCCTAGACCCATCTGCTTTCTGGTGCAGGTCCTGCAAACTAGTTTGAATTTGCAAAAGGGCATCCATCCAGTTAGGTTCGGGCCTGGGTCCACGTGTGATGCGCAGAGAGGCATAGTTTGGCGGGGTCGGGAGTGGGGGTTCAGGGTCGGGAGCATGTTCCATCATAGCGTCAGAAAGTTCGTCAGGTACCCGGTCAGAGATTTTTGGTTTCTTGCTGTCTGGCCTCTCAGTCTCCGACGAGGAGAGTGCCGCATCCCTGGCTGACCTGGGGGCCCCCGCAATCTGCCCATCATTGGGCAGGAACGGGAAGTCAATCCCTCTTCCCATCTCTCGTCCTCCGTGTGAACTTTCTAGCGCCTGCGTGTGACGGGCAATGAAGAGTCCTGGTCCTGCAGGTCGTCCGGGCCGGGTTTTTGAGGGCTTGGCATTAGGGGCATTAGTAGAGGCAGTAATACTGATTTTTGGTGCAGGCGTGGGTGGGGACTCGCGGTGATCTGTTTCATCATCTTGGGACAGGTCGAAGACTGGTACACGGTTTGGGACAGGGACTTCAGGCTCCAGAGGCGGGCTCGCAGGACTGTGTCGGTCTCCTAGCTCCGGCGTTCCTGGTCCCGGTACAGTTGGCTCCGGATCGATCACCTCACTGCCTCTAGCTTCTCCTACCCCAAGATGCACTATGGGGGGCTCTTTAACTGTGGTGTTTTTGTTTTTTAGGTGGTTGAGGTTGTTGGGGACGATTCCGTCAGGGTGCGCCAGCTCTGGAGGACCCCACATGCCGAAGCAGATCTGGACGTTCTTTGGCCTCGGTGCTTCCTCAGTCCCAGGCACGACGTCCTGATCAGCGGCTCTAGGCGACCCTGGGACCGTACTTTGATCATCGTCGCACCCCAACTCCTCTTCCCCGTCAGCATCCAAGTCCATAACCGTCCCTTCAGTGGTTCTTTCAAACAAGGCCTCCCCCCCTGTTGTTCGATCTCTCTCTCTCGCGGCGCTAGGCCCTCGGTAGCCAACAGCCCCTGGCATGAGCAAGGTCTCTGCCTCATCCGACATCCCCTCTCTCACCCCACGGTCACGGTCACGAATTACGAATTAGGCAGTACGAGTGCAGGCAAGGCAGTGCAGGCAGTGCAGGTGCAAGGAAGGAAAGACAGCAGGGCACCACAGCAAAGGGTAGGCGCAGGTAGGCAAGAGAGTCAGCAGTAGGACAGTCAGACCGACTTCGGGAAGCCACCAAGGGGGTTCAGGCGTGTATGTCACTAACAGGGGATATGTCCCAAGTAGCTACTTCGGGGAGAGGCTTTTCCGGACGGGAAAGCGCAGGTTTTTTCGCAAGTTCGACACCGCATACAACCGAGTTTTTGGGCCGAAAACTTGAGCCAAAAGAGTAGTAGTAGAAGTAGTAGTAGTAGTAGTAGTAGTAGTAGCAGCAATAGTGGTGGTAGTAGTAGGAGTAGTAGCAGCAGTAATATTTAGTAATAACAACAGTAGAAGTAATAGTCGTCGTCGTAGTAGTAGCGGAACTCAAGCATACTCCAATTAGGGATTTCCTGATATAGCTTCTGCTACACTCACGTGGGATGTTCCGAAGAGCGCGCTGCTGGGATACGTTGGTGCTGCTACAGTCGTATGGTTGACGGATGTTGACGGAGTGAGAACCTGTTGGGAGTTGCGACGAGTCCCGGAGAAAAGGGACTGTCAGGAGGCCCTGAAGCTAAGCCATCAGCTAGACGCAACGATTTCAACAGCCAGTCCGGCAGAGGTAGTCGACAAAAAACAGCTCAAACTCTTCGTACGTCAGCACGCTGTCGCTGTCCGTGTCGTACCTGCGTTGCGCCAGAGCCGGGACTGCAACAACGCTGAGGTCAACATCACTTTCTGGTGCACTTCTTAGCAAGCTCGAGTAGCTCCTGTCGTTCGAAGCGGACGAGCAAACAATCGCATGTCCTTTTTCATTAAAAACATAACATAGATCAGTCAACCAGCCAGCAATCTCCAGCAGAAAGGTTATGATTGCGACAGCACGCGACGAGGTCGCCTGCAATACCATTATATAAAACAAGTCTGCCAAAGACGAGCTGCCTCAAACCTACAGCAACAGGAAACAGCGCAAGAACTACAGTACCAATCTCTCGATGAAAGGAGAAAGGCCGAGCGTGCCCAGTTTGCGAGTAATGAGTCATCACGCAGCACGTGAACGAGGAGAACGACAAATGAATTGCACTTTTTGTTGATCTTCACACAGTTATGGCTCATATGCCGCTGCTTGACTGCATTGTGGGTGCATGTTATTGCACTGATCTCTCTAAGTCTTTCAATGTGTAAGGCACGCCTTCATGGCAGTCGGGAACTCCGTATTCGTCGTCATTCGTATGGAAGGCAGTAGCTAAACTCGTTCATGATCACGACAAGGACGGTATCTTTGAGGCTTACGCCGGGATCCCCGGGAGCATAAACAACACTCGTTAGCGTAGGTCGACAGTACTGTCAGCACATGGCTTGCATTAGTTTTAACGTTTATGCTTGATTGGAAGGTGTTTACTATAGCACCAACTGGACCGGCAGATATAACGATTAACAGGTGTCTTTTCTCCTCTACAGGCTCACACTTGCAGTAAGGTCTTCGTAGCTAAACTGGAATCTCGAACAGCAACCATGGATGCATGCTTGTGGCACATGAGACGGACAGTAGTCCACGTGTGCGAGTGGGAACAGTTCGTGCAAAGTGTATCTTTTCTTGGTTGTCTGCATCATCTAATCTATGACTATATTGTTCAGCAGCCGAGGCTGGGCGACATCATAGACAACATGATGCCACACGTCATCGACTTGCCTATCCAACATGTTATGTATTGCAACTGTATGTGCGTTTCTACTCTTATATGCATTGTACATGCATCTGGGAAGGCATGTTGCAAAGCAGCAGTCACACATAGCATATCAGAAGCGTTGTAGCCGATCAAAACTAGTTGAATAGACGAAATAACTTTCGAAAGGCATCGGGCTCATATTATGTCTCATATATGAATAGATTGATATATATTGTATATCATGAATATAGTATTTAACTAGGCTAATAGTAGTACAAATATAGATAACATAAAGCACTAGCTAAATAGACCCGAAAGGCGTCAGCCTCATATTCATAATTGTTTCCCTCTCGCCCTGCCAAGAGCCGCGAGGTAAAGACTAGCAAACTTCCCTTCCAAAACGTATGTAAAGAAGGGTGTACACAAGCGCGACGACAGCAGTAGCAGCAACTGGCTACTCATCCGTGATGTGTTTATATATATATATATGTGTGTGTGTGTGTGTGTGCACATGTACACATATATAGAACATGCCAACCCCGGATTTCCTGCTGCAAGCACACTGTGTAAAATCCTTCACTAACTAACGCACACACGAAACGGAGGACCTGCAAAACGGAAGCAGCATGCAAGCTACACAGGAACACGTTCTGGCTGAGTTCGACTTCAAGGAAGTGGAAGTCTTGCTCCAGGATGCAACCGTTGTGGACTCGTTAGCCCCCGCCGAAACATGCATGTCATGTTGTCCTGATATGTCGGGGGTTTCTCGTCCATGACCTGCAGGGAAAGGCAAGACCGGTCTGATGCTGACTGATGCAAAGCCGGCAGCGAGCAGTCGCACCATCCGCGTGGTTCGAAATCTGAAGCCCAACTTGAAACCGTGGCCTTCCCGAGATCTCCGTAGAACATGGACAGCTCTGGGATGCTAATGTATCCATCCTGGGCACGGACGAAGTACTACGAACAACACGCGGCCTGCTGCCGGAAGGTCCAAAATGACTTCGTGCCCATCGAAGTAGGGTCCTTCTCGAAAGATCTACAGTTGAATTTTCAGAGCGGCACCACCAAGACCCAGGGCTGTGCAAGGCCCGTCAAAACTTGCGAGGGCTTGCGCTGCGAGGTGCCCCAGTTCCAGCAGGGGACATATACGAATGATGACAGTGTTCAGCAACGCCATTCCCAAGGCAGTTGCATTGGTAAGGGTGTTCGGCTCGGTGCAAACCTTTTTCATATGCCAGACGCAGGCAGTCTCTTCATCACTCGATTGCCTGGGCCCTGCGGCCATGCTCGGGCGAACATATGTATTTGCAGATAAGGCTCTTTCGTGACATCAATCCTTGCAAGCGTTGATGCGTAGCTCCAGGCGCGATGGAATAAAAGACTTGTCTGCGCATATGCTTTGCAACGACCAAGTGTCAAGTCCCATGCATCTCTGCTCAAGAGATCCACATCTTCACACTTGCTGCTCAAGAGCTCCAAATTCCTCAGCCAATTCTACGAGTAGCATCCTTGCACGTGATGTTGCATTCATGACAGGGGATTTTCCCGCGACGGTACACTTTGTAAACTACACTGCATTTGCTACACGCCATCCTTCATCCCAGAAGCTTGGGACGCTCGCGCAGTGCTGCACGCACAGCATTCGAGACCTGCACCAGGTTCGCAATTCGAAAAGCATGCTCGCATAAGACAGAGCCCAGGTATTATAAGCTACATTCTTGCTTGCTCTGACGAGCTGCCTCTGTTCTGCTTATGTTGCCGTCGCCATCCTGGTCGAAGGTGCTGACGTCTGAAGGGAATTCGAAGCCTGAGACATTCGCAAACCTATCATGTTCCGGCTAAGTGGTTGACTACCGAGCCAAAAACAACCTGGAGTCTGGGTCAGGCTAGTCATGATATTTGATGATGTTCACGGCTGGAAAACAACTTCATTATCCTAATGCAGGGCTTCGGACTTTGGATATATCCAAGAAGCCGCTTTCCTCCAACTTGCCTCGTCATGCTGTGTGACCGCATCTGCTTACGTAGGTGTGTCATGCACTCTCGGACACTCTTCGCACGAGTCGAAGCCTGGCCTACCAAAGCCTTGGCCTCTTTGAGGTCAAGAGCTTGGCTGCCGTCTACATCAACTTGTCCAAAAATGTCATTGATTTCCTCCTTGACCAGGTACCAACAAGAATTTGATTTGACTGTCCTGCCCCTCCGCTTCGCCGTGCCTGCACCAAAGCATCCAGCTTCTTGTTGCAAGCTTCCAGGCGGTTCTTGAATCGGTCCAGTTCCACCTGCAAAAGCAGCTACGGATGAGCCGGGCGAGTAGAATCAACGTACGTCGTACCTTGCCTTGACCTTCGCGGAGCGAGCGCAACAAAGGTTGTTGTCGATGATGTTGCCCATTGCACGAAGCGGCTTCAGTCGTTCCAACACACTATCTCGCATCATGCCAGAACCCTTTGGATGTATTGAGGTATGGCTACATGCCGGGATAGCAAGCTGAGCAAAGGGGCATGTCGTTGCTGCGGCACCGGCAAGATTTCGTTGTATCCCAGCAGCATGACAGCAGCAAAATGTCGAATCGCTTTTTTGCAATTCCACGTCATGCCGGCTGCCGTGTCTAGCGTTGGAGTCAGTCAGTCTGCTTCGAGCTCGGACTCCTCAGTGGCTTTCTACTACACAGGTGAGCACGCCACCGACCCAGCACCTTCAGTAGGGGAAGCTCTGACAAAGTGCAACTTCGTCTGAACCTTCTCGTTCGAGCCCTTGTCATCAGCAACCGAACTTCAACCGACATTAGCAGCCCCGTCGTTCAGCATCGTTCAGGTTTGGATCACTTTCGTACAAAATTCCGAGGCCCTTGCGTTTCAAGCTGTGGAAGACAGCAGGCTAGATTAGAGGTCGCCAGGCAACCGAAGCCGATGGTGCAAGCGAGCTGAGGCAAGCAAGACTAAGGCTGACTAAGGCTGTAGCATCCGAAAGCAGGTCGCCCAACAGATGATTCTGGAGGCATCGTTGGGCTGCAGCCTGTCATACTGCACAGAAAACCGTCCTGCAAAACTTCGAAGATACATGGGGACTTGCTTTGCGTTTTGAGGTGTTGCCTGTCCTCCTTGATGTGGTCAGTGTGCAATTTCTGACGCCGATGCTAGGAACTATATAAATGAATTCAGTAGCTTTCTCACCTTCGCTGTTCTTGCGGCAACCGTACGTCGAACAACAAAGTAAAGGGATGTCGCATCACGACGCTCTGCTTCACGACATTGCCTTTATGATCGACGCATGAAAATGGAGCGGTGCAAGCACGGAACCGTGGTACCCCTTTCATCTACCCGCTCAACATTCTGCTTGCTTCTCTTCTTTGCCGTCGTGTTCCAGTTTCCGGCAGCACTGCTTCGCGTAGGGGGCACGCGCCAAGGAATCGCATATGCTGAGTTTACCATATTGTTCTGGATGCACTGATGTCCTGAGATGCCGTTCGTCTGCGGGGTCTGTGTAGGTTGTCAGCTTAGTGATGACAACCCTCTGCTGGAGAGTTGAACTGAAAGTGAGGATCCGAAAAGCCACCAGGTCTTGAGTCACGCGATCACTGGGATACCTTAGCCAGGCTATCGGCCCGTTCCACATGATTCGATGGTGTTGACTAACATCGCTTAGCTGGCTCGTTGGTGTCGCTCACAGATTCGCTCAGCGCTTCAGTGGCGCACTGTTCACTGGGTGGAGATCATCAACTCGGATTCCAACACTCAGTGAACTCAATCTGGCAACTGGTGTTTCTGACGCATTGCGGCGAAGGGGAATGTTAACCTAAACTGCACGGTGCCCTCATCACTGTTAGTCTGCCTGCCGACATCCCTCCAGCCCAAGCATGCATCGGCCTTCCCCGCCGCTGCTTTCCCTGCAGACTCAGCCACTCGCCCTTCGGCTCCAGCTGCTTCTGCAGTTCGATGAAGTGTCTCACTCGGCCCACTCGGCCGCCGCTCCGCAGACGCTTGGTTTGCAGTTGAGGGATCTTGGCGCAACCCAGTTTCTGCGTTTCCTGTGTCTGATACTTTTTGCGACGCTGCAGAACAAATGGCTTCCTTGGCAGCCATGTCTATTGCAGCCATGTACTCGTCGAGTGGATCCAATCCTGTTTCGTCGCCCATGCGCTTGACATGCGGCTCAGGTTGGCGCAAAGCCTCGGTCTCTGGCGCCAGGGCTTTTGCTAGCAACGCTTCCATGTCCGCCCGTGTGACGGGCGAAGCTGCGAGCAGCTCCACTGAGTGATGAAAGTGCTGGTTGCTAAGTTGACAAAAGCAGTGTACGCTACGCAGGTGGCACAACAAGTCCAAATAGCGCAACACTGCTGCGTCGGATCCTCGAGATTTCGCACGCTTAGCAGGCCACAGGCGATGGCGCGGGATTTGTTGCTGCCTATCCAAATGCTCACAGATCTTCTCGCCGTCCCGGATCAGCTTCTCAAGAGGGATGCGAGTTTCATCGGCACGAGCTGTCAGCTTGAAAAGAATATCCATGGCAACAGAGCGAAACTCCAAGCAACGATCAAGATCTGCCACAGTACTCACCTGCATGCGGCAGGAAACAGCGGGCTGCAGTCATCTACAGTCACCCTCCTACGCGGGGATGCAGCGGTCTGGCGCAGCCAAGTGTCGCCCCACCATCTCCCACTGCAGGAAGCCATGTCTGCTGGTTGTGAGATAGAGGCCTTCGCACGTGGCTAGCGGCTAATGTCTGTTGATGTCTGTTGTTACCATGTGCTGCGTGGTTTCAATGCAAGCTGAGTGCGTCACATGAACTGAAGACTCTAATGAACAGCAAGCTGTGGAACAGTCTCTGTCAGCATCTCATCTCTGCACAGTACGTGCCTCCCATGCGGCGAAATTGGGCGAGTTGTCAGGGTCGGAGTCCATCTCGCACAGCACATCCTTAGACTTAATGCGCCGGCGAACGGCGACAGGTGAACTGCTAGAGCACGCGCTAGCCGGAGCAACCTGAGCTGCAAGCAAAAGCTTGAGATGCACGCACGAAGGCCTTCTCGGCTCGTGGGTCCACACAGCGTTCTGGATGAATCTGGTTTGCCAGGCTGCGATACCTGCAACGAGCTTCAAGAAATCATGGCGCTCTGAAAGTGTCAATTAGCTCTCTGCTCAACTGACTAAACATTCCTGGATTCAGGCAACTTCAGCATCTGCCAGCGACTGACCTCTGCAAGGCATCCGGCGGAGATGGACGGATGACCGAGTTGTCACCCAAGAGCGCGCCGGAAGGGTACCTGCTCGTCAGTCGTGTGAACGATGTGTGAAAGGCATTGAAACTTGCGGAAAACCCTCTACTTGAATGTTGTGTGTGTGTGGTGCAATGCCTCTCTACCTGTATGGCGTTGCAATCACCAGATATTATCAGAAGGTCACTCGAGACTTGAGCGATGCGCAATTGCGATTCACATCGATTCATGTTGGGCGGCCCAAGGGCCCAGCACAGCACACCTTGAGATTCCACACCCGTTACGGCGTCTCCTTCAGATTTCAAATGACCAAAGGTATGACATTGTAGAATTCGTGGACCTCACCTTCCAGGTTGCTGTCTGTCTGTCTGTCTAGGTGCGGCTTCTCTGTCCGAACATCCGTAGACAAAAAGGAACCTTGCCGCCAACACGCGCCCGATCGCATCCTCCCTGTCCTCAGATATGTTTTTTTTGCTGATTTGCGCACAAGACACGAGAATATGAACACGTCAGTGTTGGATCGTCGTTGCCTTCTGAGCGTCTCCCGGTTGCAGCACTGCCGGGACTTCCATGAGGGAATGCGCCGTCGGCAGGAAGGCAGCCCGAAGCCGTGCGGCTGTATGATGCTATATGCAACATGTTGGTCAATGAAAAAGCATACCGGCTGCTTTTTGGGCATGCTGTGCTGTCGATCTCTGGATTTGTGGTCGGGTTGAGTACTTGCTTCTACTACTTCTTCTTCTATCGGTACATGTTATAAGTAAATAAATACATATGTATATATGTATATATGTATATATGTATATATGTATATATGTATATATGTATATAATATGTGTATGTATATATATATATATATATGCAAACCATGCCGGCAATTTCAATCGTACTCATGCTGTCGCTGCCATCGGAAGACCTCCTCCAGGCAGCCAGGGCGAGCAGATAGAACACATGCACATGCCAGCCTTTGTTGAAATTTACGCAAGCACTCATTCCCAAAGAGGTCTGCGTCCAAGGACTTGCACAGCGCTTAGCAGCACCTGGTTGGCTGTGGTTGGCAAGGGTTGCTGAATGAAGAAGCATGCACAACCTGCACCTGTCACTTTTGTTCGGCGCTTGGGGGAGGTCGTAGCGCAATTCGAAGGGCTTGTTCCAATCCGTCCGGGAATCGATCTAAAGCCCATTTGCGTACCATTTTTTGTCGCAGCAATGAAATTCCGCTGGCACGGCTGGCTTCTGGCAAATGCTCGATCATCTCCGAAACCCAAAGAGCCCAGACCCTCGAATTTATGATTTCGGCACCGAGGAGTTGCGATCCGACGCTCCAAAGCTCTGACGGCCTTGATTTCTTCAGCTGCTGGCCACCGAATAATTGACACTTGCGTACAAGCTCCAATGTCTGACCTCGGGCTGCCTCCCCTTCGAGAAGTGAAGCTATTAACAGCAACCCGTCCATAGCCCGCAGAATATCCAAAGGTAGGACCCTCAGTCGCGAAGTGACCAGCTTGGACACAGCATCAACCGAAACCAATAACAGCGGCTTGTGCAAGAACCTCAAGCGGCCCAAGTGCTGTGGCATAGCTACCAAATCACGTGGGTCGCAGCCGACGGCTTTATCAGCGGTAGCATTGCAAATCTCGTGTAGCAGATCTTGTTGGACAGCAGCTTGCTTCCAGCACCGTGCCAGTGCCATGAGGACCCGCCTCAAATCCCCAAAACTGAGCTGTTGGCACTGCCCACTCAGTTGTTGAAGAAACGGAGCCCGGAGAGACTCAGTGGGCAAACCTAGCCGGTCCAATGCCAGCATGGCGGTCACGATAGATTTCACACCTGCTCGAAAGGACAACGTGCGCGCGAACTCCTCGACCAATGCTTCGTGATGGAAGCGAGCTTTCGACATTGACCAGAGAATGCTGGCCATGTCGTGAGGTGAAAGCTCTGCATGCCTAAATTGAAACATGCCAGACGCCGCTGCTTCAATTCAAAATTGATGGTTCGCCTTCACCTGCTCGGTTACTCTCGTGACATTTTTTCGTCTGCAGAAGGCTTTTGCGCGGCTTGCTTTTCGCTCTTGTTTGCTCGCGAACTCTTACTTGCCAATGCAGCCGAGCAGCACAACGAGCGCTTGATCCAGCACATTGCCCCAAACTTTTGGGTCTCGTTGATTTCTTTGCACCAGTTGGGAGATTTGGACCTTGGCAGCAAATTTCGATCGATGCCGAGCATCAAAGCAATCGACGGCTGTTCAACATTGCGTTTTTGTCGTTCCTATGTTCCGACTGTCCGATCATGCGTCAGCGGACATCGGGCTCGCCACGCAAGCGCGTCGCCCCCCTTCACGCAGCACGGCCGGTCATGCGACTGCGTTCTGTCGCTTCTTGCGAGCGCACGTCCGCCAAAAGCGCGCGCAAAGCGGGCTTTGCACGCCCACAACCGCAATGGCAACATAGGGGCGGCCAGTGTGTGCTGGTCAGCGACGGCCATGATGCTGCTCCACCAAGCGGCTGGAGGCTGAGGAGGGCAGGCACGGTTGCAGCAACAAGCGGACGAAATCGGAGGATTCGGGTGCCCCGGTAGTGTTGTCGGCGCTGGCGCCTGCATGCCAAAATGGCAGGCCACATCCACGGGCACATCACGGTTCATGTCACCCGCGTTCCCGCTTCGCGGCAACCTCTTGCAAGTGCACGCTGAGGAACGATGGCGCGACCTGGTTTCCCAAGGGAGGCTGGGGCTTCACATTTTTTTCCGCACCCTTTTGCGTCCGCACACAGTGTCCCGTCCTGTTGTGGAAGGTTAAGCGGCAGCCGACTGGGGGGCGCTCGCAATCGCGAGGTCCAGCACATGCAGGGACGTTTCATTGCATTCGAGAGCACATTCTTGCACCGAATCGCCAAGTATCGCCAAGTAGACGCGGCTTTTTATCACTGCATGAATCCAGCTAATCCAATCCCCATGTAAACGCTCGGTTCCCAAGCACACGCACCACACATTCATCAGAACGCTCGATTTCACAAGCATGCCCGCGATACATACATCAGTGCCCAAACCAGCCATTGCCCATGTAGGCCGTTCTCTGTCCTTATGTCCTAGGCCCTATGTTCAATGTTTTTCTTCTTCTTCACGGACTTATAAATATCCTCCCTGCTGAAGCGGTCTCAAGCCGCGACCACCTTGCAACGGTCTACTGCGAGCAGGCTCCCCCCCCCGGTGTATAAAATGCGTGTCAATGCGCGCTGAAAAGTGTGACTGAGACTGCTTGCATGAGCTGGACTCTAGTCCCGCAGGGCCATTTGACTAGCTCTGTCCACAAGCCGCTCGAGACGCACATCAGTGGCAGCCAGCAATTTCCCAGCTAGACACCCGATTCCAGAAGCACCATATGGCAGCACACCACATCCAACCAGCCATTCCCCATTTAGACGCTCGATTCCACAAGTGCCCCCTCGAGACGCACGCAGTGGCATGACAGCACATCAACACCAGCCATTCCTCGTCCAGACGCTCGATTCCACGTGCGCCCACTCGAGACGCACCTCCGCTGCATTACAGCCCATCAAACCAGCCATTCAAACAGTGGCAGCACACCATATCCGCCTCCCCTCCTCTTGCCAGCCGCATGCCCTGACATGCCTAATCATGCCTACGTAGTCTGGCTTTGGTTTCGGGCGACCAGCACAGGGACCGCGTGGACAGCAAAAAGGTGTGTGTGGGGAAGTTTTGTTTTCTCACCAACGCCCCCCTGTTTCTGTGCCGAACACAACGAGTCGGCAACGGCGTCCACGGAGCAGCTCCGGGTAAAGCTTTTCTTTTTTTTAACACGTTTTTTTGCTCCTGCCCACTTCGTGTCAGGTCTCTGGGCCTACGGAAGATACGGCCTTTGCTCTGCTGCTACAACCGCCCCGCCAGCGTTGGCGCGAGCGGCCTGGACGCGGCGGTGGTGGTGCCAACTGTCAGTGGCGGTGCAGCAAGCCGTGGCCAGCACTGCTCTGGGACAGGCGTGGCCTGCTCCCTTGCAGCCACGCCAACCGGACGGCCGAGACTTGGACCGCGTCCTGGACCTGGCGGACCCGGCTGGACGCAGTCGCTTGCCGACGCGCTGATGGGCCGTAGACCGGAAGATCCTTGTAAGGTGGTCGGTGCTTGAGACAGCTTCAGCAGCGAGGAAAAGTCCGTGAGGACAAAAAACCGGGGTCGCAGAGGGCAGGCGGCTCGGTCCATCGGCCGTGGCGAGGTCGATAGTGCGGTCGACCGGTGGACCTGCGATGCTGGTAGCATGCAGTGGTTGGGGCCATGGCTGACCCAAGGCAGTGCTGGCAACCGCCTGCTGCACTGCGACACACAGCATGCCCCACCAGCGACGCGTCCAGCCTGAAGCCTGCGGCCCGCGGCTCTCTGTACGACCAGAGGCGGACCAGGTCACCCCCTAAGGTAAAACTTTCCCGTCTTTTACCTTCACTCTGCGTGGGAGAGCAAGAAGCCAGGCTGAACATCGGCGCTGGGGTGAGGCTTTTTTTTTTCTTGCGAGGTCGGCCAATGTGCTGGGTCGAAGGCCTAGCCTACCGCAACCGGACTCAGTAGGCACACTCACAGGAAGGGCGAGGATTTGCCATCTGCAAGTCAGAGACTGGCTGAGCAGATGGCCCTTGCCAGTCCAATGCGATCCCCGGCAGCCAGGCATCCCACGCGAACAGCACACCACTCACGCAACCCCTACGCAGGATTGGTGACGGCGATAGCTCGGGAGAGAGAAGGCGGATCGCTTGTTGCGTGCTCCATTTGGAGGTGCTGTCGATTACTTAATCAAAAGAAAAGTTAAAGCAGCAGCACCAGGATGCGGCCCTAAGTGGGGTAACCAAAGCTCTGGAGCCTCAAGATATCAGCGGCTCCAGTTATTGCACCGAAAGGTGGAAGCTCCAAGGAGCATCTCTTGTCAAACACAGCACAAGATGCAGCTGCGCTTCAGGCCGTACACATCATGTCAGATGAAACTACTCCGCTAGTCACGCAACCGTAAAAAAGATTGGTGACAGCGAAAGTTCGGGAGAGAGAAGACCGATTGGGAGTGTGCTCATTAGAAGGAGAACAGTTGAACAACATGAAAACAAGAAGATCAGCGGGTTCAGAGTACTAGCGGCTTCAGTTATTGCACCGGCAGGCCATCACGTGTGAGGGGGAACACGATAGTTGCATCGACGGCGAGCCAACACTACCTCGATGGCCGAGCATCGCTGACTGGGACATCAATGCCCATGTCATCGACGCGGACACTGCGGGCGACGCGGGCCCCGACACGCGCGGTGGTCTCCGAGTGCATCAAGGCCGCGGTGGCAGCTGCAAGTGCGAGTGGCAAAGGAAAACCCAAGCGACGGAGCAGGAGAACGCGGAACAGGGGGCCGGAGATGGTGAAGTCCTCGGCCGTAGGCAGGGGCAGCATGCGGCCCGGCCCGGGAAAGCAACGAGGAGCGAGACGTAGGTGGAAGATCACAAAGGTGCGTCTCAAGCGCCGCGTTGTTGCAAGCTCGGGCAGCACGGCGTTGCCAGCCGCCCAAGTAGACCGGGGCAGCTTGGAAGGCTTCCTGCCCGGGCGGGCCACGGAAACCCTGTGGTGCAAGGTGGCTGGCGGCCTGTACAGCAGCTGCACCAACGGAAGGGACCCTTCCTGCATCAGGCTCGTGGAGGGAAGCTCTGGGAGAGTGCCGTACCAAGAGGCCCAATAAGCTGCATGCCTGTCTGCTGGAGCTTGCCGCATGCCGAGGCCACAAAACTGCAAGGGCAGATGGGGGGCACGTACGGCAGCGGGGCATCCGCAAGGCACGGGAGAGTGGCCTGGCAGCGGCCAATAGCGGCATCATTCCTCGGCGAAGTGGGAAGGTCGCGGCCGGCGGCAGAGCAAGTTTTAAAAGGTAGCTGTCTCGCGGACACGCACGAGGATCAGCCAAACGGCCTACAGGTCGATCGTCATTCGCAGGGATGCGGCCGAGTAGGCACTCGTGTTCGGCGCATTTTGGTGCGCTTGAGTGAAAAATGTCTCAAGCATTGCCAAGCACGACGACGCCTTGTTGGTCCGCCGGCGGCAAATACCAGTCGCCTTTTGCAAACATCTACGCGGTCCCGGTGCAACAATTGCTCTGTCGGCGCAGAGCTCACACACGCACTGCGCAAGGCGGGAGGCAAGCGGAGGTGAGTCGACGGAGTCAGGGAGGACGTCGCTGAGCAAAGGAGGCAAGCTGGTGGCAAAGGACATAGCTGCGGTGACCGACAACAACCCCGACCATCGCTCAACGACTGTCGCCGCATGCTGCAAAAGGAGGGCAATGCGTGCTCGAGCCAACAGGAGCCAACAACCGGACGAAGTTGGCAGCTTCAGCACCCCAGCACCTCGATGCAGAGAACTACTAGGCAGCAACACCCGTGCCAAACCTTGCAGGAAGGGTGCATCCCGAACGGACAGAACAATGAATGAGCTAGCCCACGACAAAGCAGCTGGCACGTGCAACGCGGTACTACGCAGGCCAAGGCCGCTGCACAGCTAGCTGTGCAACATGGGAGGCAAAAGCAAAGCGATGCTTTGGTGTGGAGCACGGCCGCACCACGTGCAACGGCAAATTAACGTGTGAGCTTGGGTGCAAGCGTCCGCAATGCAAACTGGGCTCGATGGGCCGCGGTGTATAAAAGCTACAGGCATGCGGCCTGCCTGTCACCAATTTGCGGCAACACTTGCAAGCGTTGCTTGTGTCGTGCATTCAAAAAATGGAGGTGACTGGCGATGAATTCCGGCGAATCCAAGGGAGTGGCAAGCAACACCACGCCCCGGTTTGTTTCTGCCTGATGCCGAAGAGCCGTCTTGGCGGCATTTAGACGCATTGGATCGCATTGGCGCGCGCCGGGTGGGACTTAAAGCGCCGGACCAGGACCAGGTGCAGTGCTCGTTGAAGCGACGCGAAGATGGTGACATCGTCGAGGTAGGCAAGGATGCGTTCACCTAGAGGTCTCCTGCTGGAGTGCCCGGGGTGCACGCCGCAAAACCAAGCCAGAGCAGGGTTGAGGGGGTATTCTTGCTCAACACGTTCGGCTCGGCTGATACTTCGGGAAGCTGGGCCCTGTTGCCACACGAACGAAGAGGGGCGACCCCCTAACCATACCTAACATCAAACAGGAACAGGGCGGCTGCCTCGCGCCACTGGCGGAGCTCGTGTAGGATCGCCTAGCGGCTGATGCCATCACAAGCAGCACCGGTTAGGGCCGGGTCCCGGGCGGCAAGCAGCTTCAAGCGAGGGTGCAAAGTGTTGTGCCAGTGTACGTGCGATGAGGCGCCGGAGGAAATCACCGACGACTGACCCACGTGTACGGTACCGCCTGTGGGCTTGCAGTGGGGAAAACTCATGTAAACGCTCGATTCCACAAGCGCCCACTATGCCCACTCGAGACGCACATCCGTGGCATGATCATTCCCCATGTAAACGCGCTCGATTCCACGCGGAACCACCCGACCCTTCCCAAATAGACGTGATTGTTTGAAGGCAGTTTCCCGAATGTGGACGCTCATGCGTATCTCAAGCAGACATTGTAATTTCGTACAGCTTGTTTCACCGTTCTGACCGTGACCCACGGTCGTTTTTAGGCATTCCTCTCAACCCAGCGATGCGAGATAAAACGACCACTAGTAGTTGGTGCGTGGTGCAGTGCAGTAGGGCCAAAAATAGTCATCTTGGCAAATCCTCGATGCCATTATTCCACCAAACTCATGTGATGATGCAACCTTTCCTGGAACATCCAGAAGCCATGCTTATTTTAACGATCCGCACCAACCCTGCCAGCCACTGCTGCGAAGGCACGCAGCATCCGCTACCTTCTTGTCTCGAGTGGGCGGAGGCATGCTTCGCGGGTATAGCCGGGGCCCATGCCGCCCAATGTGCGGCGGACACGGTACAAATCCCCATCGTTGGTGCGAAACAGGTGGTTGGCCCGTGCACATAGCGAGGAAAAGCCACGCACATTTCCAAACTCAAAATTTTCATTGGCCTAAAAAGCTCTGGCTCACTGCGTGCCCGGCCTTCCCTCCATGATAATGTGAAATGAAGGTGGCATGAAGTGGCCGATGGATGTGCCCAAAACCACCACGCCTCGTTCGAGGTCGAAGAATGTTTGGCGCAGTGGAGGGGCTAGGCGCGACCAGAGGCAGGGCCGCAGCTAGGGCTAGTCCCAAGCGACGACGTCGTGCGGCTCCGGCATTATTATGGGTCCGTCGCAGAGGGATGCAGAGGGCTTCCGTGGCCGGCAGCTCCAACAAAAAGGTGGCGTAGGGTAGCGACGGCCAGGAGCCCCGACCAGCACACGCAGTGATCGCGGCTTCTCTGGAAGCGGCGGGGACGGCGGCGGCCTTGTATGCCTTGTGCCTCGCAAGCAAGCACAGGAACAGCACCGTCTCACCGCCACACCGGCCACCGACCTCGACGCCGACAGCAACCGCGGCAGCGTCGGGCGTGGGCAAGCTTTGGGTATGTCTGATGTCGGTTGCGGCCCGCGGCGGCAGCCACGGCCACGGCGCAGCCGGGATCGACATCGGCGCCGCATCAGCTAGGTCGAGCATGCGGTCCACCACCATGCTCGTGTGGGGTGAGCTTGGCCGTGACGGCCTGTTGGACCGACACTGACAGAAAGGACTTAGCCTTGAGCTTCAGCGGGTCTGCTACGACGTCGTTGGGGCACATGGGGACGTCATCGGCCAAGGGGTCGGCCGGACAGCGTGCGACTCGACTCCTTATCGTGTCTGCGTGCAAGCTCGTCCGTCCGGCGCAGACTTGAGGTCAAGCAACTCCGGGATTTTGTCTTCAAGCGGGCGTAGTTGAGCATCCCGCGCAGCCGGCATCGTCTGCGCCTTAGCCTGTCCACAGCGATTCCCGAGCGTTCGCTGCCAGCAAACTCTTTTTTCACGTGCCGCACCGTGACGGCATCTATTCAGCCCTGCAAGCTGTTGTTTTGCACCGGAACTTGGGCCCGGTTGCATCTGCAGACACGAAAAGTGAGAGATCAAACTTTCACGGAATGGGCAGCGTGCTGCTTCACACAGATGGACACGCGCACTCGCGGACTTGCGACGGAAGCTTGGGCGCAAAACACCCAGACCGGCAGGGACCGCCGAGCCCGGCAATCTCAGCAGCTGTGAAGAGATGGGGGGCGGCATGTCCTGCACTGGGGCCCTTGGCCACTTCCACGGCGTCACGCCACATCGGGGACCTCTGCCGGCATCGAATTCGCAGCGGCGTCGTTTGTGTTTTCCTCTCACTGCACGGCACGGGTGGCATGGTGGGTGCGGCGGGCGGCGGTCGGTGTTCGTGCCGTGCATCGTCAGCCAGACGTAGCCAGGCTTCGCGCGGCCGCAGCTACGTACGGTCAGATTGCGAAACGAGGCGGAGCGGCAGAGGTTGACTGGCATGCGAGCACAGCATTTAATCATCCTGCCCCAAGACCAGCTAGTAGTTTCCACAGAGCCAGGCGCCCCAGATTTTCCTTGCAAGTGCGAGCGGGCACGGACGCACTGGCGGCCCCTGTCCGTGTGGATTTTTCTCCACGCTTTTCAGCCCAAGTCTGCGGT
>CAJNDV010023280.1:0-17888 GCA_905221635.1 Symbiodinium sp. CCMP2456
AACCCCATATTTATAACTACCCATGAGCCTCCAAGCAGAACCTGCGAACAGCCCGGGCCTCCGGGCTGCGAGTCGGCGTAAGCGCCGATGTGCTTCGGCCGGCCACCTTCGTGGTAAAAGGAGGCTGAGCCACGGTTTAGGGTTTAGGGTTTAGGGTTCAGGGTTTAGGGTTTAGGGTTTAGGGTTTAGGGGTTTGGGGTTTCAGGTTGTTTAGGGGTTAGGGCTGAGAGCCCCATCGATATGCTTTATGCATGTAACTGTGCCACGTATCCTGCTTCTTTTCTTGCTGCAAGAGTGCTCTTTCTAAGCGCGGTGTTTTTCGATCAGTCCCTTGCCATTTGCAGCGTTGGCTTTGCTACAGGGGAGGTCTGCACAACTCTAGATCAAATGTCGGAATAGATGTTGAGTATTCTGGCACAGAAGGGCATTACTGTAGTTTGCGCAAGCCTTCGTTTTCAAAGCGAATGCCCTCAAGCTGTCAATGTGCGCCGCTGCAGTTGCGGTCTGGCTCAGAGGGAGGCCCACAGGATCAGCATGCCTTCCTGAAAGGATGCTAGAATTTTAAATAATTTCCTATACTATTTTGGGGGGTCCTTATTATAAATATAGTATTCCTGTACCATCAGAAGCAGACGTCAGACTTAGGGCCTCAGATGCCCCAACTTGACCAGAGTTCAAGAAGCCTACGAAAGATACGTGCTGCTCAGAAACCCCTCCTAGAGCCAGACGCTAGCGGTGGCATTTTGGGAGACGCCCGCGGTGTTCAGCAGCTTGGTTAGGGAGGAGCCAAGTCGTGCTTGAAATGAAGTCCTGAGCACCAAGCCGCTAGGCCAGGACCCTTGAAACTTCAAGACTTTAGCCTCGGCTGTCGTCCGCAACCGTGAGCCACCTTCGTTGTGGAGCAGAACTGTTTTCGTGTTCTTACGCCCATCGGCTCCCAGGCAACGATGTCGCAGCCGCCCTTGCACCCGCCACTGGCTTGGGCTGGAGTTGGGTTCAGGCTTCGCAGCAATGCAGGCGTTTCACCAATTGGACCAAGGCAAGGCATTCAAGTAAGCTAGCACATGGTGACCAGCATGAAGAGTTCAACACATGGTGGTCTTCAAATCAGCAAAGCACCTGTGGCCCTTTTCTCGTCGGGTTGCTGAGGTTGCCGACCGTGGTGCCGCCACCCCCCGGGGGCATAGTCCCGGAGCCGGATCCCTAACTTCCGAATACTAGATGCCTAACGGCCTTCGTACGAGAATCGATGTTATTACCGCTGCGACGACTTCAACTTTCCTTCTGGTCTTTAGCAACGGTCCTCCTCCGCCTACTTGTTATCGCTGTTGCCGCCACAACCAGCCGTGGCCGTATCAGTACCGCTGGCATCATCGCGGCTTTCATGTTCTCCATTAGTGCCACACCGCTTCCGCCCATCATCCTCATCCTCATCATCATCATCATCATCATCATCAACAGCATCATCAGCATCAGCAACATTATCGTCAACGTCATTGTCGTCACCATCTTCGTCTCAGCTTCAGTCTCTTCCCAGACGACCTCTGTCCCAGGGCCTCCACGGCGCTACCGCACTTGCAGCCCGCGGCCACGGATCTGCAAGGGCACGTCCCCAAGCCCTGGTTTCGCGGAGAAGACCGGGGCCTGAATCTTGAGCATTTCGCCCCGGCTGTTCCCAGACATGTCTATTAACACGCATCCCAAAATTCTGTCTTGATTATTCAGGCCATTGTTCTGGGCGTATCCGGGGCATGAAGGTTCTATAAGGCTGCAAAGGGTGGTCGAAGCAGGTCCACACAGTGGCCACAGACACGAACCACGTACGTTTTTCGAGATCCATGTGCAGAACGGTTTTGACCAGGCTTGGCAGCCACAGCGATGCAATCAACCGAAGCAGTCAGCAACTATTCATGCATTCTGCCGCCCTGGCTCAAAAGTGCCCCCGGTCTCCGCTGGTGCTCTCTTGTGCAGCGGCGATGGGAAAGGGCGGCAAAGGTAAAGGCGACAAAGGGAAGGGGAAAGGCGCCCCGGTTCGCATTGGAGGATCTAGGGCTCCCCTCGTCTCATAACGAGCTGTGTTCCGAACGTCGCTGCATCCTTTGGCCCTGCGCCGCGCTGAGGAAAAGTCAAAGGGAAGGGAAAGGGGAAGAAGGGAGGAGGCCCCTTGGAAGATGATCGAATCTGTGAGCCATATCACGTAAAACCAGCAGATGCCATCTCTTCGGCTTCGAGCTTAATGAAACCCCTAAACCCTAAAGCTCAAGTTGCGAGAGTCTAAACCCTAAAGCCTTTATTTTGGTAGAGGAGAATCTAGTTGGACACAAGAGACCTCGTCTGGCGGAGTCCGAGTTGCGAGAGCGTAAAGACTTCAAACAAGCCGATAAACAAAGCTCGAGGAAAACCTTTAGTAAACCCCAAGCCCACAAGCCCAGGAAAGGGTGGGAAGGGCGGTAAGGGTGGAGGAAAGAAGGGCGGCGCGGCGAAAGTTGTGATCGAAGCACACCGCATCTTGGCAGAAGGGTGGCCGAGCTTCAGTCTAGTCGATCTCTCGTGGAAAAAATCGATACCCTGAGCCCCTGCTCCCCCACTGACAGCCCTTGGCTGGAAACGTCCAATCGAGATAGCGAACTTTTTCGTTTCGTGCGCCGTGGTTGCTGATGCCTTCACCCACCAGTCTAAACCCTCAAACCCTACTTGGAGGTTCTTGGGTAGTCATAAATGGGAGTCTAAGAAGGGTAACTCTACTTCTAACCCATATTATGGGACTTATAGCCCCACTTATATCTACCCAGGAACCTCCAAGTAGACCCGAAGCATTCGCAGTGCAAAGCCTTAGATCTCCCTATGCCAAGGCCACGAGGGTGCGTTCGTGTCCAAGGGCAAGGACCCGCCGGGGAATGTTTAAGGGCTTAGGGACGGGATACTTACGATGACGAGCATCATCGTCCCAAGTGTGACAGCAATCATCCTGACGAGGGGTGGCCACAGTTATTGCGCGTGTGGTTAGAGGGGCATCCAGACTTGTTGCCCCTGGCACGGCGCATGCTTGGTTTCGGAGGTTTCAGGCAATGAAGGGCACCTTATGTAGCCTTCCTGACAACAAGGATCCTACTGCTCAGGGTTGAAATTGTTGTTTGGTTTTATGAGGCATTTCAGCGGCGACAAAACAAGAGGCGGCAGCAGGGGGCAAGGAAGTGTTGGCTGCATGACTAAGGACCCAGAGAAGCGCTGCTTGGGCTTAGAAAGATCCCTAGGAGTTTCAGGTAAACTGTCGTTCAGTTTCAACATGCAATGCGGCTTCTTTTTTGGTTGCATGATTTGGAAATGCCTGTTTTACGATCTCCCGGGCCGGTGACTTGTCGACCTGTCGTTCTCCGTGAATCCCCGTGGGTCTGTGCTGGGATAGTGGGCATGGTGGCGATGATTACGCTGAGTCAGTGGGGGTCAGGGGTGATGTTGATGAAGATCGAAGCCATGTGAAGCGACCAACGGACATGATTAAACCAATGCCAGAGCCTTCAAGCCTCCAGGACGATTCCCTCGTGACTCGGAATCTTGTTCCGGGCGAATCGGTGGCCCGGATGAACCGGAGTGACCCTTTTCCCTATGCCGTGCGAGTGAGAGCGCCGAAACCCTAGACCCTGAATCCTAAACCCTAAACCCTGTCTCTTCAAGTCCAGGGGGTTGGGAGGTTTTGCTGGATGTTTTTTATTTTTTTCGGTTTGATTTCTGAGGGGCGCTTTGTATGGACCTTCGAAAGGGCCGCTTCTAAAGGGCTTAGGGTTTAGGGTTTCAGCTGATCGGCAGAGTCTGGGTGCAGAAACGGTTTAGGGAACTACTAGGACCATCTAACTGTGCCTTTGCATTCTTTGAATCGGAGCGGAAAGCCTGGTGGCCAGCCCAAAACTGGTTCCCTGTTGGGGTTATATTAAAGATGATCACTTTTAATCCTTATTGGGTTTTATTATAACAAAAATGTAAACATGTATCCAACATGGACCCAGAAAAGTAAACAGCCCTCCGCTTCTGTCATCGTCTAGGTCTACGGCGAGAAGCGGCTCGTGGCTGAAGCTGCGGATGGCGAAGAGAAGTGTCTCCCCCAAGCTGTGGGCTGTGGGCTTCAGGGGTGCGAGTACTTTTGCGAGAGCGTGTGAGTGGAGATCAGAGAGGTACTTGCATCTGCAAAGCTCCTGATTCGATGTAGGGGGTCTTTGCACTTGGTCTCACGCCTCTTTAGTCTAACCGTGTTTGACACATCGCTCTAGATGTTCCTGACAGTGTAGCTGGATACGAGACATGAAGGCATATGTTCGTGCGCTTTCGTGCTGGCCGTTGCTGCAAGAAGAGAGGACGAGGTGATCAGAATGGGGGCGGAAATCAGGTCTTTTGCTTGCTGTCCGATGCCTGGCCTATAGGGCCTTGTGCAGTGTGTTAGTCGGAAAGTTGTGAAGATCGCAGCGTTGCCTAATTGGCACAAGCACCTTCGTCGCCCGTACCAGACACATCCGGCCCGGCTTCTCCCAGCTCTGAGTGCTGAAAAAGCCAAGCGGCCATCCTCAAGGCCTGAACTCCATGTCCTCAGCTTTATCAAACCCGGAAAGGCGCAGGAAACCCGAAACCCGAAACCCGGCAAGCACGACCCCGAAACCCTGAGCCCCCTGCGTCCGAGAGCGTGAACCCCCGAACCCCCTAAATCCCTAAAAAGCCCTACTTGGAGGTTCATGGGCAGTTATAAATGGGGTTATAAGTAGGGTAGCTATACTTCTAACTCATATTAGGGGACTTATAACTACCCCAACACCCTAAACCCTATAGAACGCTTTAAAGGAGCCTTAGAACCCCACTTGACCCTAAACCCTAAACCCTTAAAAAGCCCTAAGGATCGAATACCGCGTGTGGAACCCCTTTCGCTCAAAGTTGGGAGCTGGCATCGTCGGAGGCGTCAAACATCCGGGGAGGAGGGAGGAGCTCTTAGAAGTTTAGGGTTTAGGGGGTTTAGGGTTTAGGGTTTGGGGGTATAGCATAGCATAGTTTTAGTATCTTATAGTGTCGTATAGTATCGTCTAGTATCGTGTAGCTCTTCTTTTGATGGTGGGGCCTGCTTAGCTCAGTCTGCTGTTTTTTGCTTCTGGGGTGAGGGGGATTCTTTTGATTGTGGGTCCGATTAGTTCAGTGTGGCTTCCTTTCGGGGTGAGCGGTTCCAGGGCTTTTTGCTGGACGGTTTTTGGGTTTCTCACTTGGGGTTTATCGCTTTTCGGTTTCTGGGTTTGTAGCGCTTCAGGGTTTTAGGTCTGCAAACCGCTGTAGAAGTTTATGGCATCGTTTTATGTAGCCTTTTTTTTTGGTGGGGGCCTTGAAGAGGGACATCTGGGTTCGTCAGTTCCGCAACCGGTGGCACTTTGGAGTTGGCGCTGCGAGATGGCGAGCGTTGGGGTACGGCTTCTTTTTTAGGATTTTAGGATTTTTGAGAGTTGTTTTTTTGTTCTACCTTTAAAAGCAGAGCTAATCATTCCGGTCGCAGAAGAAAGGCTGCAAGCACGTCCCCAAAAAGCTGGAGGGAGAACACCCAGAAAGCCCGACACTCTCAGCCTTTTCCAAGCCGCCCGACACCTTGCAGGTATCGGGGCCTGCCCGGTGAAGCCCGGAGCAAAGGTGGGTTGGGGGAGTAGTAGCGGTACTCGTAGCTAGGCTTGAGGTTTAACCTTTCGCGTGTCTTTTAACGCTCAAGGACCAGGTGATCTCGCCCTGAATGAACACTGGAAGGTGAGACTTGGACGGAGCTCCAAGCCCAAGCCCAAAATGCCAAAACCCCAAAACCCAACCTCACGAAGACAAAAAAAGCCACAAAAACCAACGCCTTCGTTGCCGAACCCTAAACCCCGAAGCCAGAGCCCTGCTTAACCTAAGAGCCCGAACCACCCCAGAGCCCCCGCCCATCATCGGAGGTCCTGTACCTGGGCGGAGCCTCGGGCACCACGGTCTCCCACGTCTCCGACATGGTCGGGCCGGAGGGGGTCGTCTATGCCGTGGAGTTCTCCCATCGCTCCGGGCGAGACCTCACGAACATGGCCAAGCGACGCCCCAATGCCCCTGGGCAGCTGGGAGAGGCTATTGGAGGATTTGGGATTTTTGTATCACTCTGCTCCTTGATTAGGGCTTATGTTTTCCACCCTTAGTAATATGTACAGATTCACGGATTTGGTTGGGAGGTCACCATCACGTTACGAACGCAAGGGTGGAAGCTTCAAGGAATGTGATCTCCTGTTACACTGAACTGCAAGAAGCTGGGGAAAGTTCTCCAAAACAGTTTAGCTGAGACGAGAGGGTGGAAGCTTGCGGTGTGCCCTATCTGACTCTGCAGTCCCACTTCGGGCCGGAAACGCTGAGCCGCCCTCCGAACATTGTGTCAAGCAGTTGAAAGCGAGGTGGTGCCCATTGTCGAGGACGCAAGACAGCCACAGCGCTACCGATGCTTGGTCAGAATGCTTTCCGTTTTCAGTTGCGGCGGTTTTGCAGGGCTTGGGGTTGAGCTTTGTTCTTGGTTTGCTTTGCAAGAATTTATGCAAAGGAGTTCTCTCCGCGGGTTTGGATCGGATTTAGTTACCAAGCCCTGGAGCTTTCTATGGAAATGCAGGCTCTGACAGTTGGCCACACATTGGGTTCCTTCCATTCTGTCACCATGAACTCCCATGGCAGAGGAATGCTTATTGGCATGGTGGACGTGATCTTCTCCGATGTGGCGCAGCCGGATCAGGCGCGTATCGTTACGCACAATGCCGGCTTCTTCTTGAAGAACAACGGCTGGGTCATGATCTCCATCAAGGCCCGTCGCTGCTTGTTTCCTTCTCCCCTCACACTCCTCCCCTTCCAGGTCGAGGTTCAGCCCGGAGGACATTTCTGAGCTTTAGTGCATGTTGCGTAGTGAAGATTTCGCAAACAAAGAACCGGTGAGCAGGCCTGGTAATTCCTGCGCTGCTTTTGTTTGAGACACGTGAAGAGCAGGCTGCCTTGGGATCGAAACTATGAAGCCTCGCCTGGAATGTTCGAGTTGTAATAGTTCACAGTCTCTGATTATTCTAGATCCTCTCACACTGGGTTAAGGATGCCGCCAGCCCCAATCACCAGCATAGAACCCGCAACCTTAGATGCCGGAGCATTAGCATCACTCCTTGTCGTCACAGCCGCCATCGCCATCACCGAAATTCTCATAACAGCTAATCATGACCCGGAGAACCAACACCAAGACTATCCGGAAGAAGCGCTTCGGCTAGACACATGATACAAGTGGCCCAAACCGCACACCCAAAAGGCCTTAGAAACACCCAGGGACCCGGAGCCAGGCCAACTGCGTGGACTCCACGGCGGCCCCGGAGGCTGTCTTTGCCATGGAGATCGACAAGCTGCGCCACTTGGGGGTTTCAGAAAATAGGGGACCACAATCTAGTACCCTAAATAGTAGGATCCTTATTATAAGGACTCCCCAAATAGGATACCCTAATTTCGGAACCTCCCACTTCTCTTGGTCTTGGCTTTGCTTGTGCCATGAAGCGTCTTTTGATTTCTCTGGTGTGCTGGCCAAGTTGCAAAAATTGTCCCCGAGCCTAGGCCCCCTCGAAGGAGCCCTCATCAAATCCCCTCAAAGCCTCTCGAGAAAAAAAACCGCGAGAGCTTAGGCAAGGATGGAGTGAAGCCCAAAGAGCAGCTGACCTTGGCGCCTCGGATCTGAGGGCTTTCAGGGGCCAGGATGGTTCGACCTGTGGCCCAAAGAACCTACCCTTTTTAAGATGCTATACCTAGAAACCATAGTAAAGGAACCCCGAAAGGTGAGGTCTTTTCGGCTACAGGTCGAGCCTAAAGCCAGTCTTCGTTGGACCTTTTTGTCGGTTTTCGATTCCCCGCCCTCTCCCACACCTACGGCACAGATGCGCCAGAAGGCCTCCAGACAATCACGGAATTTGGATGGTTCTCGCCCAGGAGCCCTATCATCGTGACCATGCCTTGGTTGTCGGTGTTTATCGGGCCAGCAAGAAGAAGATGCTGGGCACGCAGCAAAGGGGAAGTAGGGTCTCGCGGTCTATTCTCAGAGCTGAGAGCGAAGCCTCCAATTCTGGACCCTGAACCTTTGAGCGCTTGCGCCCTAGGCATCCCACCACCCCCGCCCTAAATTCCGGAAGATTCAAGTACCAGCATGTCATGCTGCTACCGCTAGTATTCCTACCAGGACTGCTGTGCATCCACCTGCTGTTAGTTTTATTATCATCGCGAAGACGCGACGAGCACCAGAACGCCGACGACGACGACGGCTAACAAGGCTACGGCTTCCGCTCTCACTGTTGCTACAACACAGTCTTGCCTTGTAAGAGTTGTGAAAGTAAAGGCCTCTTGGCCTTGAAACCCACAAGGAACAAGAACAACCGTGGAATGAGCACGAAACTCACGACGAGTGGCCCCAAGCGCAGCCAAGGAAGGAGTGAGGCGGCGCTGTTGCAGGGCCGGTAGCTACAGCAGGGGGCCGCATTCGTTTGAGAGATTTGATTTGGGGTTTATGCTGGCATACTCCATTCCTCGCATAAGCTCCATGGGCTTCGCATGCACCACCATGCATGCATAGTTGTTGCTCTATGGAGCGTTTCAGCGGAGTCAGCGGTACCCTCCTTGGCGGCAGCCCTGTATTGCCCTTCGACAAACATAGGCCAGAGATTGGCCCTTGTGTGATATCAGAGTTCGGACACAGACCTGATGAGCCGGACCACAGTGTGCTTAAATCTGTGCTTCTCATGTCCTTGGACATTGTTTTGGAGACTGTCTTCGAGAGCTGTGCAATTGGCAAGAAAAAGGGCGCAGCTGCAGGGACACCACGGAACACAGTGAGCTCCCAAACCCGGAACAGTGCCAAGCATCGATCGTTCGACTCCCTGAAGCTTTGGAATGTTGGCTTGGGAGCCCGATGGCACAAATCCTACAGTCTTCAGTCCGAGCCGCGGCTGTTCGAGTTCGGCACCACAGGGTTTCTGCTAGCTGACGGTTTGCGTTGCCCAGATATGCCACCGCAGCGCAGACGGCACCTACCGCAATTCCGGTGCAGCCTATGAGCATGCAGGACTTGGCGGGGGCGTGTCATGCAATGAGGGTTTCTGCAGGGGGTTGTCCGGGTCCAAGTACGCACATTGTATGGTTTTGTGCTGTCAACAACCTTGGATTCTTATCAGGGTGACGTTTGGGGATGTAGAACCCAGACCTTTGAAAACCAGGCTCGTGCGTTCGGGTGTTGCGAATTCCTCAAGCGGACGACGTCAGGCCCACATCCAGGCCCAGATCCAGTTCCAGGCAGTGCGGCAAAAGTGCAGCATTACGTCGAGGATCATGGGACTTAGTAAGTAAGGTTATATGTCCCTTAATTGGGGTTATAAGTATAGTTACCCTCATTAGAACCCTCACTAAGTCCCATGATCCTTGAAGTAAGATGCCTGCGACCCTGAGCCCCAGACGCTAAGCCCAAACCCCAAGTACGACCCAAAGCGCCATCCGTAGGAAAGATCCCAAAGCCTGAGCCCTGGACCCTCTGCCTTTAGGGTTTAGGGTTTAGGGTTGCATCCTTGCCTCCCGTCTGGCTCACTTTCTTTGGCTCAAGGGCGCCAGAGGTGTTTTCTGCATGGTTTGGACCTAGAGTGCCGAAGGCATAGTGTAGACCCTGGAGACTCAAGAGTACTTTACTGTGCAAGAAGCCATGTTTGTAATAAATGTAGGGTTCATTCATGCTTTAGGAGTACGTGACCAAAAACCCTGGACCTCAGATATGTATCTTGACCTGAGGCTGCCTCGGAGTTCTAACCGATGGTTTCTCTTGCTTCCCCCTTCTGTTGGGGGCCCTGAGTCGCAGACAAGGAGGCATGGACACATGCAGATGCTTAGGTCACTTGCCTTCCCAGGTGCCCGCAGACAGACACCTCACCC
Organism: Symbiodinium sp. CCMP2456; assembly: GCA_905221635.1. Lineage (NCBI taxonomy): Eukaryota > Dinophyceae > Suessiales > Symbiodiniaceae > Symbiodinium > Symbiodinium sp. CCMP2456. The sequence continues at coordinate 9,955 of CAJNDV010023280.1, forward strand.
CCAAAAACTTGTCCCATCCGGTGGAGTAGCTTTGCCATGGCGGCATCAGTCATGTAGTGCCTGCAGCGAGGCGGGAACGGTGACGGTAGTAACAAGTACATGCAATATCGGCACAATAGAGACAACGGAAGAAGAGCTGCAGCAGTGGCAAAAACGTCGTACTGGTCAGAAGTACACATGTTAAAATGTGAATAACATCACGATAGTAGTAGCAGCTGTGACAATACGAATATTCCGCTGCTGCGGCGGTTGCTCCGCTGCATCTACTGCCACTGCTACTGTACTGCTACTGAGACTGCTTGCACTGCTGGTGCTACTCTGGCGGCTGTACGACGACGACAGCGACAGATACGACAACAACAGCAAATTACTGTTATTACTAGTGCCATCGGCACTTCCACCACCGGCACTACGACTGCTCTCAAAGATGAAGTTCCTCCAGGGTGATGGGCAGTCTGACAATATCATCGTCATGCCCGTGCTTTCCTTCAGCTACCATGAGGTTGTGCAACTCAACCCTTAGCCCCAAAAGACAATGGGTTTGCCGGGAACATGACGATTGGAGTGGTCAGTCGTGTTGTATGATGGAGCTAGAGGCTGCAAGATGCTACAAGTATTCTCGCCCCATCGTCGTTCCGATGATTGCAAGCATTGTGTTTCTCCTTTCCCTATCCCGATTCAGGGGCTGGTCCTGTTAGGCGTTTGCAACGATGATGGGCATGGTTGCTGCCTTTATCTGTGGCCCGTCGGTGTTGTTGTTATCATCTGATTGCTGCCCTTTTTGTTTCTTTTCCGAAACCTCCCGCACCGCCTCGAATTGCCCCAGTTACGACCATGCCAGCGCCTTTCCAGGCATGGCGGAGCCTTCCGACCCGAGCAGCCAGGTCACGCTTGGGCCGGGTGAGGATGAGGCGGCCACCACTCAGGAGGAGTCAAACAAAAACCCTTGAGTTCTCCGAGAGCAGAAAAGAGCCGAAGAACAGTGAGAACAAGGATAGAATCGGATAAAGGAGCAGAAGTCCTACGTCCTTGCAATACCAACAACGGAGAACAATAAGCCATTCAAGAGTTGTCGCACGGTGTAATTAGAGACGTTCTGTGAGAGGGTGGTGTCACAGGTAGAACATGGCGCCTAAGCAAGCTCCGGCCCACGATTTAGAGCGGCGCCGCCTGCGCGGAGGATCCCCACACGCCGGCGGACGAGTGCCCGGAAGAGGCGGAGCCGGCTCCTCCGGCCGAGGAGGCGGAGGATGCGTGGGAGTCGTTGCCAGAAGCTCCACCTCCGGCTACACCTGAGGAGTCTGCATGGGAGTCCTTACGAGAGGACGAAGAGGACGAGGACGAGGACGGCAGCTACGTCCGAAGCGGCTCTCGGGGGGAGCTCGAGGTCCTCGATGTGAACTTCTGCGGCCGGGCAAGGAGGCGGCTGGCGCGGCACGCGCGCCGGGCAAGGATACCTCTCGTGTCCCGAGCGCTGGTGGTCGAGGAGGAGTTCGTGGACGTGGAGATTGTGACGAACGAAGTCCACGACGCCGAGCCGGACCGCACTTTACACATGGAAGTCTCCAGCGACGAGGCCGAGGCCAACGAGGCCATGCCAGCCGGGCAGAGGCCCAGGCGCCCCGTGGCCAGCGCCGCGCTGAGCATCAACTCGGGGCGCGAGGTCCGCCTTGCCCCGCGCTCCAAGCGGAAGGCGAAGGCCAAGGCGCGACCGGCGCTGTCGGCCGCCTCCACGGCCTCCACGGCTTCGGGCTCCTCTGCAAGGCGGGGTCAAGACAGCTTTGACACGCTGCCCACCTCTTCAACGGAACGGCTGGAGAGTGACGGCTGGGGAGCAGCTGGCTTCCCGTCTACCTGCAGTCTTTTGCTTTGTTTGCTTTTCGTAAGCTGACTTTGAAACATCGGTTGCTGTGGAGACCCATGGACTAAATTTAAATGGATGAGCAGAAAGGAGAGGTAAACTCACCAGAAATAGCCAAAGGCATTTTTGCCAGCAAAAGACACGTCTACATTACTATCCCTTGTCCAGGTAGAAGCTCCTGCATACATGCGTACGGCAGATGCTTATTACCCCTACGGGCATATGCAGTCACGTACGTAGACATGCATGTGTAATGGACATATCTAACGCACACGGAGCCAGCACAAGATCACTAAACCTGAAACCGCGAACCCTGAAATCAAGACGCTAAGCCCTCAATCCTTTCGCGTTAAACCTTAAACATTTCCTGGGGTTACCTATGCCTGATTACTGTACCTTTCGTAGGGTGATGCTGAGCTTTGCTCCCCTTGTTCGACTGCAAACCAAGAGACCTCGCCTGGCTTGTCTGAGTTGCGACAGCGTAAAACAGCAGCTTGTGAGGATCGTTGCTTGCTGTGTGCGAGAGTGAGAGTCGAAAACAGCAGCAAGGTGGAAGTTACTGTTACAATATCAATATTGTGATTCTCAGTATTCTTTATTGTTGTTACGCGTGCTGTTCTTATTGCAGTAGTTTTGCTGTTGTTACTTCGGCTCTTCTTCTTCTTCTTCTTCTTCTTAGGCTTAGTGCTTCTGACGTGCACCCGCTGTTGTACTTGCGTTCAACTCTGGGGTCTTAGCCTTTTGTACGGTACCCGGTCGGGACTTACTTGGAGGTTCGTGGGTAGTTATAAATGGAGTTATAGGTAGGGTAACTGTACTTATAACCCATATTAGGGGACTTATATAGCCCCACTTGTAACTACCCCTAAACCCTGAACCCTAAACCCTAAACCCTGTAGCGCCCTTTAAAGGAGCCCTTAAAGGAACCCTAACCCCCCACTTATAACTACCCATGAACCTCCAAACTAGAGCTGTTGGAGCCTAGGTTTCGAGGCCCAGCCCTCCTCGTCCTCCTCCTGGGCGTGGCGAGACGAGGAGCCGAGCCTTCCCCCGTTGCTGCAGGCCCAGAGCCCGACAGAAGGGGTTTAGGGTTTAGGGTTTAGGGACTCGGGGTTCAAAGCCTCTAAGAAGAAGGCTTCAGAAGGATCACGTAATGTAGGGGCCGTAATAATTAGAATAGGGTTTTGGGCCCCGTTTAGAGTATATATGTAATAGGAGCTTAAGGGTTTAGCCGTGGCGGCTAAGAAGGTTTTTAACAGGTTCGAAGTTGAGAGCTTTAGGCTTCCAGGGTTGAAAAAACTGGTTCCTGTGAGAGTCTAAACCCTAAACCCTAAACCCTAAACCCTAAACCCTAAACCCTAAACCCTAAACCCTAAACCCTAAACCCTAAACCTTGAAGCTTTGAGGGTTCAGGCCTTGGAGTTTCCGGCTCAGGGCTCACGGCTGAGGATCTCAAGTATCCGGCTTAGGGTTTATGATTATAGGCCCTAAACCCTAAACCCTAAACCCTAAACCCTTATAGGGTTTAGGGGATAAGAGCTTGGCGGACGAAGTGTTAGACGGCCGCGCGGCTGACAGACCTCTGAGTCCGCGAGAGAGAGAGAGAGGGTAGGGGATAAGAGCTTGTTAATGGATGGGGAGTGTTCTATGGCCCCTTCCTTGCGAGAGTTTGCTATCAGCTTCGTAGGTGGTCCGTGTCGAAATGTGATTTGGTTGTAGGTGGGATGGAAGTGTTGGGGCTCTTCAGTTTTCAGACCTCGGCCAAGCTACTCGAGTTGCCAGTCCCTGAAAGCCGGGAACCCAAAACCCTGAACGCCAAGCATGAGAGTCAAGGGACTAAAGGAGGGACCCTTGCAGGGACCCTTGGGGTTATACAGGGGCCTTATGAGACTATATAAGGGGTATATTTGTCCCTCAAGAGAGTTGAAGCAACGAGATGTGATAGCCATCTGGACAGCGTACAGAGCCGGAGGTGCCGCTATCTCCAGAGCATGCGAGTCCTGCCGAGGAGCCTCGACCTGCCTACAGCTCTTACATTCCAAAATGGATACATGTGGGAGTGTCCGAAAATACGGGGAATCCCTTATTTACCCCCATGTCTAGTACGCCCGAATGGATGCCCCACGAAAGCTACTCCTACCAAAAAACCCTGTTTGTAAAATCATTGAAAATCCTGATTGTAAACCTAAGTCAATCAGCGTAAGGCCTGAGCAACTTTGAGCCAAGATGGCAGCAACCATGGCAACACTTGCTACACCGGCAATGAACACTCATGCCAGTGTAGCTATGAGACCTCACAGGGCAGATGGCAGAAACCAGACTGTGTCTAGGAAAAACAAAGTACAAATGCAGCTCTGACACTTCAGATTGAAGGATGCAAGTTGCAGTGCTCTCGTTAGTAAGACAGCAAGAACAGTCAAGGGGTTTGGTCGTTGTCGTCATGGTAAAGGTGCTGCAAATGATTGCCATGGCCATATGGGCATAGAGAAGTGGTGTCGGTCGTTGTCGTTTTCGCCGTCGTAGTAGTCGCCTCGCGACATACATGATAACATTTGATCGTCTCACATTCAGAAACCACTGGACTTCTCGCATGATGTGTCAGGCACAGGCTCCACCCCCTCTACTCCTGCACATGGATCCAGCTACAATGTAGAGGTGAAGGTTTTGAACCGCCCTGTCAGAAACCCTCCTTTTTGGGGATGAGGACACCTTGAACCGCCCTGTCAGAAACCCTCCTTTTTGGGGATGAGGACACCGTGGACCACAGCCTCCCGGAGTCTTGGTTCCAAGACCCGGAGGACGCAGAGGTGGCCAGTGCGCCTGCAGGCGACGCCTCGGAGGGCGCAGGCCCCTGGGCTTCCTTGGAAGTGGGGATCGCTACTTGGAGGTTCATGGGTAGTTGTAAGTGGGGTCATAAGTCCCCTAATATGGGTTATATGTATAGCTACCCTACTTATAACCACATTTATAATTACCTATGAACCTCCAAGTAGGCTGGGCAAGTATTGAACTCACGAGGGTTTGGAGCGAGAGCCGTTGCAGCCATAGCCTGGTAGGTTCGAAGATACGGGTCTTGTTGTTTCCACCAGCAGAAAGCTGTCGCTATTGCCAAGTCGAGCTTCAAAATTTACCACCTGAGAGCTGCCGAGGCCTGTCCGTGATCTATGTGGAGCCTGTCAGGCCTTTGCCTGCCAAACGTAGCAGCAGGAGAGAAGGAGGAGGGGAGATGGTCGCAGAGAGGAGCGCAACATGTTCAGCTGATGATGCTGCTCACTTTGGAGTTTTTGCCCTGGACCTTGATGTCGTGAACCCTGAACCTGAGCCGCGAACCTTCAAACCCCCTCAACCCTAAACCCTCGAGCCAACACCCTCAAACCCTCAATCCAGAACCCAAGCCCAGAGCCCTTATGAAAATTCGCGCGGAGGTCCGGGATGGAGCCCCGCCACTGCCGCGAGTGCCATGCTGCCTTCGCCATGGGTGACCTTCGCTTCCCAGCTTGCAGCAGTCTTGACTCGCAAGGTTTCGGGGCTCTTGCATCAGGTGTTTGGTTGCTGCGCCAGTATGGGTTCAGAACGGAGGTGTCTAGGGAAGTGGGAGTATCAAGGGGTCATATAAAGGATCAGGTAGTATATGCACATGTGGGCATATTGGTAATCAACAGTAGCCCTTTCTGCTGAAGTTGCGTCAGCTCGGTACAAGAGTCGTTCCGCATCAGATCTCCAGAACCATGAACCCGAAGCTAGGCTCAACTGGATCGGAACTACGGAAAGCGCATTCCCAACTTGCGCAATCTTCCCGCTCTAGGCTTCACCTGATCCCAAGACATGTGCCTTTCCTTCTTGCGAAGAGTGGGAAGCACCAGCAGGAAGAAGAAGGGTTTGGAGTCGCAGTAATCGTAAGAACACGTAAGAAGACGAGTCACAGTTTCCTGTTTGGTGATGGAGACATTGGTGATAAAAAGCATTCAGCATACATGAATCTTTATGGTCCGAACATGGCCATCAAAGACAAAGTTTATGTAAGAATCCAAGACGTGACAATCCCAGTGCAAAAACATAAGAAGGGTAGCAACGAACAGCAGACTAATGAAGCCAAAAGGAATTGACACCGAAAGAACAAGGAACGCAACTGTACCAACGAAGGAGTTCCGTTTTTTGACACTGACACGAGCCTAGAAGACAACACCCAGGTTTGGGCTACACGCCCTGCGGTGTAACGGCCGACGGCCGTCAGTTTCTCCCGGTCTGGGTGCATGCCTTCACCTGCGCCCGGAGGGCACGGCTGGCCATCCGATTTGATGGGGAGACCCTGCTTGCAGTTTTGGGTCAACTTTATGCTGTTCGCTTGGTTTCTGAAAACCCTTGAGCCCGTTCCTCCAAGGGTTCGCGTTAGCCGCTAGCAAGGCGGGAGGCAAGCTGAAGCCTCAAGCAGCTCTCTTTTGGGCCTTACATCCGTAAACCCTTCGAAAAATTCCGAAACCCAAAAAAAAACCCCAGGAACCCCCGGAAGAACCCGCAAAACCCTAGACCGCTTTCGTGTGTGTTGTTCTCCACTTGGAGGTTCATGGGTAGTTATAAGTGGGGTCATAAGTCCCCTAATATGGGTTATAAGTATAGTTATCCTACTTATAACCCCATTTATCACTTGTAAGTCCCTCTATGGGTTATAGTTACCCTACTTATAACTACCCATGAACCCCCAAGCACTGCTCTCCGAGTCCGAGGAGTCCGCCAGCTTCAGCCCGGCCGTGTCCCTTGCGGATCGGAACCGCCTTGTGGAGGAGCTTCGGCAGGCGGCTCAAGCAGTTTCAGGATAGGGGGTTTGGGGTTTGGGGTTTAGGGGTTTAGGGTTTAGGGTTTAGGGTTTGGGGTTTAGGGGTTTAGGGTTTAGGGTTTAGGGGTTTAGGGGGGTACCCGGCAGTTGCAATAGGCCTGGATGCAAAAAGGGTTTAGGGGTTTAGGGCCTAGGGTTTAGGGGTTTAGGGTTTAGGGTTGAGGGATTTTGTGGGTGGAAGTAAAAGAGGGCTTTATGATCTGGGTTTGAAGGGATTCTACAGGGGGGTTGTTGACAACAGGGGCTTTCTAAGTTGTTTAGTGAGTTTAGTCCAGTAGGTCAGTAGGTCAGTAAACGTTTCTTAGACGTTTGGAGCGGTTTAAGGGTTTAGGGTCGTAAAGATGGCTGATGCGTGGATTTATTTAGTCCTTTGCAAGTAGAGGCAATGGTTGCTTGGTTGTTCCGACGAGAAAGAAGCCACTAAACCCTAAACCCTAAACCCCTGCCGGCCATGTGCGAGTGTGAGAGTCGAAACCCAAGCCAGGACACGTCATCCTGCCCAGCCCGCGTAAGCTCGGCGGCTGTGAGCATCAACACCTCGAGTCTGTAGCCCTTACTTGGAGGTTCATGGTTAGTTATAAGTGGGGTTATAAGTCCCCTAATATGGGTTATAAGTATAGTTGCCCTACTTATAACCCCATTTATAACTAACCATGAACCTCCAAGTAACCCTAGGCACTCAAACCTGAATCCTAATGCTTAAATCCAAAACTTCCCTAGCCCTAAACACCTAACCCTGAACCCTAAAGCTTAAAACCCTAAACTCCCAAACTTCCGAGGGACAAAACATCGCAATCACAAGGAATCGCTGAACCTGAGCGCAAGAAACAGGACACCGAAACCCTAATGTAGGGGCCTAAAATAATTACCTATGCTATTTTGGGGTCCCGTATTAATCATAATTATCATCTACCCCAAAACCCTATTCTAATTATTAAGGCCCCTACGTTACTCCCCGAAACCTGAAGTCAGGAAAGAGCTCGACGGTCAAAAACCCCAGACCCCAAACACCTTGGGGTTGTTCGGAATAGTTTGCAGCTCGTTGCATGCTGAGCGGTACTATTACTAGCGAGTTCGGCGGAGAGTGGTGGTCCTTACTGATAGCCCACGCAGTCTGCTGCTTTCTTGGCTGTCACTCTCGTCCCCGGGACTTGCGCCCACGTCTGTCGGTGCAGTTTCCCTGCAGTCTCAAAACCCTAAAACCGCCTAAATCCCAAACCCTCAGCCCAAAACCCTCAA
>CAJNDV010023291.1:4466-15814 GCA_905221635.1 Symbiodinium sp. CCMP2456
TATATATATATATATACGCACATGGTCGGTCTGAGCCATGCGCATGCCTCGGGTCATGAATGTAAGGAAAGTAGGTGGCTAGATAGGGGCGTGTCTCCCAAAACAAGCCCCCCCCCCTTTGGGATTGGTCGACGAGGACTACTATTACTAGATGCTGGAAGACCGGACGGGTTAAGCAGAATTCGAACCATAGGCCGAACACACACACACACACACACAAACACACACACACACACACACAAATACACACACACACACCCGTGGAAAGCAGCGAAACCCCATCCGGCCAACCTGTCATGTGCGCTTCCAGTTCTGCAGGGATGTCCGCATCGGGGGCACTGACAAGCCTCGTGGAGGACTCGGTCATCAGATTTGAACCCCAGCTTTGTTAGAGCCTTATCGCGACAAGGCCGGGGCTTTGTCGATGACTCTTCCAAAGGATCTCTAAGGGCATCTAACTATTGACTATAGGGCATGAGACCGACTGCAGGGAGGATAATTTGGTGCATGCCAGCTCACTTCTCGCTTGTCGTTCCGGAATACACAAACAGGCAAATAGATCTATATTATTATTGTGTGGAGCAGTCTCGTGCCGACAAGCCGGCAAGCTCATGCTGCAGCACACTGTTCCCAGTCGAGCACCCGTACGAACTGTCCAAAAAACCAAGTGTAGGTTTCAAGTTTGTTTTGCCCTGAACTATCCCAAAAACCAAAACTGCCATGCGAATTAAACGTCTTTCATCGTCTTCCCAAGCGGCTCTGCAACCAATTTCATCTGGCTGCCTTGCACAAGCGCTGTGTCACACTGTTTCTGCGTGCCTTATAAACCGCACTGCGGTGGCTTCAGCGCTTGGAACCAGGAGCAGCAGTCGTGATCGGAATCCCAATATTGTGCTGGTGAGGGCGATGCTGGTCATACTTGATGGTGGTGACGATGGTGATACTGACAATGAATAGCTCATCGTCTTAGTCTCATTCTTCATGATGGACAACATCACCAGTCATCAGCAGCAGTTCCTCATCGTGCTGATGGCGACGGGGGTGCTGTTGTTGGTGTTGGGAGGGATGCTGGTGGTCTTGCTCGCGAACGTGGCTGAGATGACAATGTTGTTTTTGCCCACCAGCCTCAGCACGTTCATCATCACTAGACTAGCATCAGCACCCTAGTGCTTGTGATGACCCTGGTCACCACACTCGAAGCATACATGATCATACATGTGTGTGCGTGTGTTGTGCGTGTATGCGTGTGGTGTATACGGACATCAACAATGACGAGGACAGTAGAACTCGTGAAGGCTGGAAACATGTGTTGTCTGACCGCCCGCCGTCAACACATGATCATCACCCATTACCAAAACGACCTCTTGTCATAGCCCTAGAGTCGCATCCGCGACGCCAGAGAACTGCGGTACAAGCAGGGCAGAATCCTAGGGAAGTCCTTTACGGGGATGCTGCCAGGCGACTTGTGACCAAGCCATTCCCGACCACGATGACTGCATCAAGCTGCTCTAGGACCTGGCTAATGTCTTTACCCTTCCGAATCCAGACCGACAGGATATAGGCGCTTTGTTGTCTACCTCCGATTCGAAGTTCTTTGGGTTCTGTTTTCCCACCCGCCCACCGGTTTGAGTTTGAGAGTAGCCGGTTCGTCGGGACATCGAAAGACATGCTTCGGAAGCCCCTTGCAAAAATTAAAGGACTCTGCGCGACTCCTGCATCTGCAATTCCATCACGACACTGAGCCCATTTCTTGAAACAGCCAGCCTCCACTACAAGGCCAAGACAATCCCAAAGCTGAACCATCCCCGAAACTCGAAACCCCTAGTTTCAAGCGGCACTCTGAACGCTTCCAAGTGAGACACTGAACCCTGTACCCTCATGCCACTGCAGTCAGTCTTACTGTTGATGGTATAGAATCTGCATGTCCTTACGGACCCGAAACTGTGGGAATAATTGTATACTTTTACTTTTATGATGGGGACTGCAGGATCTATATCGTTAACCGTACCAGCGAATGCCTGCTTGGCGGCAAAAAGCCGATGTGCGGCATGGTCCTTGTTCGGGCTAGCAGCGGGAAGCGGCCCGATAGTACAGTATAGGGTCTCTTGTGTCGCATGATATTCTGCGAAGAGCGTTTCTGTGGTTCTTTCGGGTTCCGTAGATGTCGGAGGTGGATTGTCGTTGGTACCGTGATGTCTCGGAAGTTGAGATCGCGTTTGAGGCCTTCCAGGTTTAGGACTTGCATGTGCCGTCCGGACTTGAGCCCCTTTTCGGTTTACACTCTCACAACTCGGACAACCCAGAGTGTAGGGGTTTGGGGTCTTCTGTGTTTGAGGATAATCGGCACAATATCCTCTGATGGGTTGTGGATGTTGTGCCCTTGGCCATGAAGGCGTCAGTCCTGCTGAAAGGCACTCCCCAATCCTAACACGGAAGCCATTGGAGAGTTTAAACAAAGTGGCAAACAACAGACAATCTTCCCCTGGGCCTTGTTGATTAGAACAGGGTTTTGGGGGTGTGTGCAGACAGAACTGGTATTTTTGGAGTATGTTTTGAAAGTATATTCAGACTGAAGGAACCCTACGGGATGGTAAGGTTTCCTCAGACCCCTATGCTAGTATGTCCCTATCCCCTAAACCCTAAACTGCCCTAAACCCCAGTATATTAGCCATTAGCCCTTAAAGAGGAGGCCGCGGCCTCCAGAAAAGCGAAGCCTCCCGCTGCGCCTGCCAGGGATCGCACCTGAAAGGACGGCGAAGCATTGGGTTTAGGGTTTTTTCTTGGGGGTAGGTACTTCAAGAATTTGGGCTTCGGGTTCTGTGTTCTGGGTTTTCTCGCCGGGTATTTTAGTAGGGACGAGGGGTTGATGAAGCATAAACCCGTAGTAGGCAATTGACTCCAGGAGCGCAGCCCTCAAACCAAGTTGGCTACACCGGACCTATTGAGCGACGGAATACATTCCACACTTAGCCGACAGACCTTTTAACGTTAGCTTGCCTTGGGATTCTAAATCAGAGGTAGATTCAGTGATTCAGTACCACAGCAAGCTGCGTAAGCTGATGTCTCGCTCACTGCCCACCAACATCCACTGATCATCCACTCTGCCGGCAGGCGTAGCAGCGGTGGCCGAGGTCGTGGTGGTGGTGGTGGTGGTGGTGGTGGTGGTGGTGGTGGCGGCGGCGGTGCGAACAAACAAGAACTGGAAGAGCTTCGCTGTGAGGCAAAGCGGCACAAAAAATGTTGGAGCATTATCAAGGGTCCGACGGCTGTGTTGCTGAATTCTATCGGCTCCTTTCACCTGCGCTCTTTCCAGCCAGACGGCAGGCCACCTGGTAGTTGCTGGCCATGCCACGCCAAAGCTGTAGGAAGTCCTGCCAGGGAGGGACTTGGCGCCGAGGGGCTTATACTCAAAGCAACTGCTTGGAAGCATGGCCATAGCCGGCGCGTTTGGTCAGAGAGCTTCCGTCGACGGCTTCAGGCAACTGAAGCTATATTTAAGGGCTATGCACTTCAACAGGGCTGTGTCTGATATATATATATATATGTATGTATGTATGTATATATATATATGTACATCTCTTCGTTCATTTTCATCTATGTCTATGTTTATTCAACTCATATCTAGAGGTTTGTATACTTCTATGTGTATGTATATATATATATATAACACCCAGCACCCGGGCACGACGCAAACTGGCACGAACTGGTGTGCAACAGGTAAGTAGGACCACATATATACAGATTTCGGCTTCTCTAGTGGATGCTTACATCGGTGTTGCACGCAATGGTTAAGCCGCTAAAAAATGATGATGATGATGATGATGATGATGATGATCATGTTCATCATGCTGGCAAACAGCTTGTACTGAACACATGGGTGATGAAGGACACATCTTCAAGACTACAACGACATACTCAAGGGCGCACTTTTTGGCATACATCGCTCATAAATTCAGTACATGCATCGGGCTACTGACAATAGACGCCGATGGCCAGATCTGGAAGCACGACGGTGCAATAGGCGTCTGTCGGATAAACCGTCAAACCCTGTGCTGTGCAGATCACCCTTTGTCATTGTTCCGGCCAGTTAGAACCAAAGTATAGAAAAGGGCTTTAAACAACACACAGCCTGTAGTACTCTACTAGAGGATACAGTTCTTCCGATTTCAGACAGTCGTTTCTCTCGTAGCTCTAGCTCGATACGACTTGCCTGATGTCGCCTTTTCCACGATGTCTCTTCGATCAGAATGTGGAGATAAATGAAATACGAGCTGTTTTCACTCTATGAGCTGGTGATGTAGAAGAGAGCCGACTCTTGTTTCGATGCCGACATCCGAAATTTCTGTTTTGGATGTCAAGAATCCGTGGGTTCCGATGTTCTAAGGACTTTAGGAGGGTCCCCTTAATATTGTTGAATTGTGCACATGCTTAATGGTGTTATTGTTGTTGAGCTACTTGATTGGCTAAGTCACATGCACCAGGTGTCATTGGCAAAGGCCTGCACAAACTTCATCAGCAAGAGGGGGTGAAGCTTGCAGTGTCATGACTGGGCCGGCCTTTCGACTCTTTTCAGGGTTTAGGGTTTAGGGGAATCGAAATACGGAATCGGAGCGGTTGGAGTTCTCGCAGTTCTCAGCGTCCTGCGGACGTTTACCATTCTGACTGCAACCCTGCTGTTCCACGACTGCTTCTTAAGGTGCCGAATGGTGTCCAATCCGGGCGCAGACGCAGGTTGACAGGCAGTATAGCTAGTATGTCAAAAAAGATGGAACGACAAAGGAGGACTCGCTCTGCATCGTTTCGAAGCAATACTTCTGGAAGGATACCGTCTCTAAAGGCCCCATGCCAGTGGCAGCTGCAAGCTCTTTTTTGCTAGTTTGTTTTAAAACAAGACCGGGACCAGATTTCAGTCCACCGGCACTATAGCACATCTCGCCGGGGTCAGCCGCCACAGCTTCCTCTCGGCATGATGTCAAGGTCCGAGACAGGATCTGGGAGGTTTAGAGGACTCACGTCAAGACCCAATGAAGACGAAAAAACGTATTGAGCAAAGTGGGGAACAAGTGCCACCTTCTAAAATCCAGAACCTTACTACTTTTGGTTCTATACGGACCCTGCTGCTTAGTGTACTACGTATTGTTGACAGAACAACCCCTGTTGTTCAAAGTCCCATGTAAGCAATCAAGCAAGCCAGACCCTCAAGTGACCCTGAAGCGACTTTAAGTGAGCGAGTGTCAAAACACGCAGCCTAGCTATTGGTCGTGAAATAGCATAGCAGTTATATCGCGATACTAGAACTTGTCAAAGGCAAACAAAGGCCAAGCCATGTTGGAATTTGTTTTCGCCCCAGCAAGCTTCCAATCTGAACTGTTGCAGATGACAACGTAAGGTCATGATTATACAAGACGCGGTATCTCATGATTTCGTCGAAGTTGCAGCTAGGACTTGCGTCTCAGATGTTCGGGGCTTCATACGTCCTATAGGTATAGGTGTACTCCAGAACTGGTTCTTACAGCGCTACCGCACGTAGCAGTTCAATTAGCGACTTTCACACCACTGGACACAAGGGTTTCACATTGCCTGAAACCTGCCCAAGCCCCGCAAAACCATCTGTGCGAACGAAATGCCAAGCCCCACAAGTACACCCCAGGACCCTAAACCCTAAACATCCCTAAACCCTAAACCCTCAAACCCTCAAACCCTCAACCCTAAACCCTAAACCCTAAACCCTACTAAAGCCCTAAAGGGACCCAGGACAGGAGAGCTCCTCAGATGCCCCATGGCACCCTCAGCAGCTCAAGAAGTCTTCGATCATCTGGGCGTTCTGCCTATGAGCGGCGAAATAACCACGATGTAATTTAGTGGAATAGAGTATAATACAAAACCATAACATGTAATATTACAAGGTATAAAAGCCATGTAATGGAACAGAATACATGAATAGAACTCAACAGAGCAGAATACAATGTGACCAAAACGTAATGAAGCATAATACATAAGATCAGACAAGAACATATAATGTAAGCATGCAAATTAACCTGATAATTATAAGTAAAGTTGTAACATGCCATATAAGACAAACTCAATGAGCGGGGCACAATCACTGCTGCAACTGCCTGCTTGCCTCAGGCAAAACTCTAAACCTCCTTTCACGCCATCATTCCGGGCAGCTCCGCTACTGACCCAACGCTGAAAATGGCACAGGAAAAGTTAAACACGTTGTCTCTCTGCCTCTCCGTCGTTTTGTCTGCGCGTACGCCTGTCTCTGTCTGTCTCTGTCTCTCTGCATCTGCCTTTTATGCACTTGTGAAAAACAAACATACGAACGACAAGCAAATTCATAAATCTTTCTGTGCAAGAACCTGTCTGTGTGACAGGCACTGGGTGAAAGGTTGTCAACTCAGGATTAGGAGTTGTGCAGGTTCGACCCTGCGCGACGGGTACGTACTTCACTTCAGCCTACTGCGAGTACATAGATATGTTTGGGACGCATCGTAAGTGGGTACCATGAAAACGATAGACACAACCGACACTCTGAAAGATCACATGCGCAGTCGGCGGGGTTGCAGTCCTGCTATTAGAAAAGCGGTGCAGGGCCAAGGCCAACTCAATTGGCAATCATCACGCAATCTGAAAACTGGCCCAGAAGTTCTAATGCTTAGATTCCGCTATGATGCGGACAGCGAAACAGGGCCACGCCTCACCGAATATTCGCCCTGAGCCGCAAGGAGGTTCACCTGCCATATGCGGCATTTGGTAAGATTCAGGGATGTTTCTGTAGCGACTTGCGCTTGATTTCATTGGTCCTTTTTGCACAGGCTTGCGTTAATCCCGCCTGGATGTGTCGCACCCGTTCTCTGAACAAGGTCAAACACAGAACCGAAATTGGTCCTAAAATCGGAAATGACGTCACAGACTCTTTCTTTGCAAACTGTTGCTTCATTCAACGCTGTGCCGTAGTGCCGGGCTCGGGGTCCCAATCTTATGCGTCCTAAACTGCAAGCTCACCAAATATCGGACCGCACAGGCCCTTTAGCGAAAGAGTGGCAGAAAGCTGCAAGAGAGAGCGAGCTAGCGAGCGAGAGAGAGAGAGAGAGAGAGAAAGCGAGAGCGAGAGGAAGAGGGAGAGAGAGAGAAAGGGAGCGAGAGGGAGGGATAGTGAGACCTACACTGGTTTCAGGAATGTCGGCTTGAGACTTCCGAGGAATACAACGTTACAGAACCCCATGCAACAATAAAGGAAAGAAAGTATAATCAAAACCCCTCCTGCGGTCCCTAAATTTCCTTAAAACCTGAAGCAAACAAAACCAAAAACGAACTTGCAAAACACACAACCCCTGTGAACAAAAACTCTCGGGGCATCCGCAGAAGAAAGTACTTCGCAGACCCCTCGGCTCGAACGGACAAATTAACATCAACTTGCGCTGAGTCCTCACGGTTACATGCCCGAGGCCCTAGCGATAAATATTCCCAGGCGCCTGTGAGGGTGTCAGGCCCAGCGGGTCGAGTTTGTTCTCATTCCTTAGCTGGTCCGATGTCAGGTGCATGCAGGCTCGAAGCTTCTCAAAACAAGGACATGCGGAGGCCGCCCCCGACGGCGCGAGCAGCCAGCCCGCTCAAGTACTTAGCAGTCTGTGTTTGAAAGCCTGAGCCCATAGATGTCGAAAGCCGATGGAGTCCAGGATGGGGCGGCCGTGGCTAGACGATCAAGCTGGCCCTTTGCCTGCTGAAAAAGTTATGGATTGGATCCGCTAGCAAGCCCCAGGCTGGCTAAGGGTACAACCCTAACATGCTATGTTATTCAATCCTCCGGCACCCATGCTGCAAACATCCGCAGCCACGGCCAGGATAAAAGTCTTCAGGGTTGCCGCTTGCCGCCGAAGTCAGGATATGTCCATCCACGCTGAGCAAAGGTCCCGCCAACAGGCCAGGCTGTGTCCGAGGGGCACCAGCAAACCCGGAATTCCACCGGCCGCTTACTGCAAACTACAAGCAGTACAAGCAAGAGGCTGCATCAAACAGCAGAACTTTTTCTGGGCAGCATTTGTCAGAAATGTACTTGCTTAAAGGCGAGGATGCTTCGCCGAAGCCAAGAAATGTTGCAGCCCAACCCGTCGGCTTTGGAGTGTCTGCCTGTGAAAGCTGATCTTTTCCAGCGAGGCTATGGGTGTTTTCATCTTTCATGCTATATCTTATTTTCCTTTCCGTTATACTATATTTTAGAGTTTAGGGTTTGTTAGGGTTTAGGGTTTAGGGTTTAGGGTATAGCGTGCTACATTAAACGACATTATGTTCGGGCTCCTGGTTTTCACGAGCCCTCAGCTGAAAGTTCGGGTACGGTGCTGCCGGTTGGACCCGAAGGACTCCATCATAGGGTTTAGGGTTTAGGGGTTTAGGGTTTAGGGTTTAGGGTTTAGGGCAAGCTAAGAATCCATAGTTGTTTTTAGGGTTTAGGGCCGTTTAGGGCTTAGGGAAGAAGGTCAGCGATTGTGGCTCACCTGATGGGACTATGGTAGCTATCATATAGGGACCCTTGGGCTTCTTAGGTTCTTGCTACGGGTACTAAGGCCCGCTACCCCCCTCCCCCAACCCCCCTTGTTGCGATGAGCTTGCTCGGGAAACCTGGCAGCCCTCCGGTTTCGCCCAACCGAGAAACGTTAGATCTGAAGTTCAGGCCCAGCATCGTGGTTGCATAGATCGGGTAGTTCTTGAAATCGCCCTTCGCTCCTTCCTTGATGTTCTTCCTCGGATGGTAGACGACGGCTTGCGTACTGCTGCGAGAGTTTGGCAGACGACAAACATGCAACAGCGGGTGAGCGAAAAGAGGTGGACGGAAGCCGTCGAGATATAGGATAATTTAATTTCACTTCTGCGAAAGGGTTGTTATTGGAAGTTTTCCTTTGATAGGTCTGCAGTTGAAGCACCAAGCAAGGATCATAAGTCCAAGCACCAAGCCCTCAAGGTACTGACCGCAAATTCTGCTTCAACGCATCGGCAACCCACCCGCGATTTGGGGCACTTAACGCTCTGCCTGTAGTGTAGGGCTTGTATGCGGATTCGGAAGCCGGATCTTGAGGCCCCCAAGTGACTCAGAAGAACTCAACCGACTCAACACAAGATATGGGGGTTCCCGAAAGTAGGGGACCCTAATATAGTACCCTAAATAATAGGATCCTTATTATAAGGACCCCAAAATAAGGTACCTCTTATTTTCGGAAACTCCCATAGTAAGCAAACTGGTCCTGGACACGGCCTTCTAGTCCCAGTTCAGGCTTGAAATTAACAAAGCAGTCAGGGACGACGGGGCTAAGAAGCACATGGCAAGCATAGACTGGACCGAGTTTGTGCTTGAAGAGTGCAGCTGCTGATGCATGCGGATCATCGCGAATCAGGCTTGTGAAACCTCCGTGTCTTGCTGCACTCAGGACCATACGGTACTCACAAATCGATGTGCCACCACTGCGCCGCAGAAAATACATGAGTCAATGAGTAATCGGGCAGTAGGTGTAGACCATGCTAGCAGCGGCAAGCGAGCAGTACAACTCCTTGCCGTCTCTGGTAAAATCAAGGCCAGCTCTAGGGTTCTAAGGTTTAGGGTTTAGGGTTCTATGTGCTTCTTCTGCAAAGGGTACCCTCGCCCGCATCCTGGGTACATGGATGGATTTCAGCAATGGCAAATTCAACAGCTTCCCGGGTAATCTCGCCCTGGCCTACAGCATATTGATATATATATATATATATATATATATATATTTATTTATTTATTTATTTACATATGGGCAAATCTTCTATTTAATATTAACTTATTATATATGCATGCGCAAAGTTCCAAACTATGAACCGAAAAAGAAATGAGCATTTTCCAAACACAACAAGAACATCACGTCCCAATATTTCAGTTTGTGTGTTACGGAATGAGTGCCGCTTTTTCGGACGGGTACAAGTAGCTGCTGATTCAAACCCGTTTGCGATTATATTAGAATGATACCTGAACGTAGTTCGGCTTGTTAACTCAATGCTGAGCGTCCGTGGGGTATCGGGCGAATATTGAGCAAGCACTAGCTACAAATTTATCTAAAACACTTGACATGAGCAAACAGTGTGTGAACTCTTGTTCCAAACATACCAAACCAGTATTAAGTCATTAAGGTCTCAGTCCACTGTGTGCCGTTGAACATGGGTGTGAACATGGTACCACATCTCCTCACATTCGAAATTAGTCTACATGAATAATAACAACCTTCCTGCGGTGTTGGATGGGAGTGAAGCTTTTTTTACGGGAGAAAACAATTTCACACCTGTGTGTGAAACACAAGAGGCTACCAGCAGGGCAAAGCTTGACGTGCACATGGTGCGTGCCGCGATTCGCAAACATCCGATGCGCAAAAGCGTTCCTTCCTGGGGAGTTCCTGCGGAGGTTTGGCGACAACTTCTACATCCAGCTGATAGGGCAGTACGTTTACGAAACGGAGTTGGACATAGGCCGACATGCCCCCCAACAACGCAGCTTGAACGCCGTTTTCTACAAGGATTCACATCTATACGACGATTCGAACGAGCACCTGAAATTTGGCAACTCAGCCAGACCCACAAGATCAACAAGGGCAATGGAAAAGAGGGTTGCAAGGCGCTACGCACTATCAATTCTTTGGACTGTATTGGTAAGTGCTTCTACAAGTACATTTGGAGACGTGGCACACATCACAGTGCAAGATACTATGCATATGGGTATGCTAAAGGCAGATCACGCATCGAAGCCATGGTTGTCCAGCATGTGGTCAGCGAGCGTTTGCGCACAGCAGGGTTCAGTTTTGTCATTCGTTTCATGATATTGCCGATGCGTTCCCCTCCATGCAGCACCACCACATACAAACAGCAACGGATGCAGTGGTCAAGGATGCGGATCGCAACCTTCTACGACAACGCATTGGTGAAACTGCCATGGTTGTGGAAGCCAGTGATGGTAGAGTGGTGGTTTCACCGAAATGCGGCACACTTCAGGGAGACTCAATCGCTGGGGACGTTTTCACTGAAGGGTATCATTCAATTCTGGACGCTTGGAATGTGCGGCTACATAGACTGGGACCTCCATTTCGCATTACGGCATTTTCACCGTTTGATTTGTCTGACCAGGATTTGGCCGTCACTGCATACGCGGACGATGTATGCCGCAAAATTCTCGTATCATCACCTCAGACAGCTTCCGCTCGCGTGCACGCCATACTTGATGAGGAGTTGGCAAAAGCCACCATGGCCCAAAACGTTGACAAGCAGCAACACATTGCCGTTTTCAAAGGAACAAACAGTCGCCGGTATACCCAGTATATCACTCAACATGGCATGCAGGA
>CAJNDV010023291.1:15914-27070 GCA_905221635.1 Symbiodinium sp. CCMP2456
TTTCTAAACCGCTCTCCCTTCAGAAAGACGCTCATGGGACCCTTCTACTATGGCCACGAACCCGAAGTCCTCTTCTTCTGCTGCTACTACTACTACTGCTGCTGCTACTACTACTGCTACTACTTCTGCTGCTGCTGCTGCTGCTGCTGCTGCTACGACGGCTTCCAGGACTGCCACGACCGCCACGACGACGACTGCTACTACTGCTCCTGCGGCTGCTGCTGGGATGCTTGGCCTCCTCCAGCAAAACATGCACCCCTAACCGATCTGACTAAGCATACTCTCATACTTTGACCCACTAAGGACTATCTGACCGACCGCATTGTATTCCAAGTCGTTTCATTGCCTTGGGGGGCCAAACATGAGAAGGTTTGCGACATTACTGCCCTATCACATCACACGAACCGTGCGCAGAAGCCGAGCAGGGTGTGCATTTGACAGCTACGACAGGCTGACGTCGACATCTTCGCGTATCTTTCACCGAGTCGTGCAGATTCAAAGCCCGAAGGGGAAAGACCCTCGGCTTAGCGATTTGAACACCCTCGAAACACTCACATACAGACTCATACCTCTGCTTTTTGCTGCAAGCTTTGCTGCTGCGATAGACACCAGTACCAAGTTGAGGAATACCACGTTTAGCTTACTTGACACATATCAAAAACTCCGGCTAACCCTCATTACCAGTCCAAGCGTCATCAAGCTCTATGGGATTCCCGGCATACTCTTTCCTGAATCACCGCACTTGGGTGCCAATGGTCGGGAGGGCGGGGGGTTCAGGGAAGCTGATGGGCTCAGGGAATTTGGTGGGCTGCGGCTTCGAGGAGTTTTACTGGTTTGCGATTGAGGGCATGAGACCCACCTTGAAGCTGCACGGTGTCTACGGCTTAGGTTCTGGATTGAGTGCGCTATCGTGCCGCAACCCAAGGCGGCAGCAGTAATGCCTGGTTGATTGTCACTTGCAGGGAAGGTCCAAACGAAGCTTTGGGCTTCGGGATGGTAGACATATACGTGCTGCGAGGAACGGGTGACTTTTTCAGATAATGGAAAAGGCCGGTGGAACCGCTGTCGTTGAACCGGTCCAGCTGCTATTGAAAGCTTCAGCTCTCAACACATCCAACACCATCCCAAATCCTAAACCCTAAACCACCAAAACATGTGCTGATCCAAGCCATGGCATCGCAAACATCACCACGGAGGAGCACCATGTACCCCCGCTCACGGAGCCTTGGCGAGAAAGGCTCTGAGGAAGTCTCGTGTTTGCCGCCCAAAGATGTAGCACCGTCGTATAAGTATACAAATATCTACATATACTTGGGATCTACATATATATATATATACATACACATACACATGCGCTCATATGTATGTATGTATGTACGTATGCATGTATGTATGTATGCATGTATGTATGTATTTATGTGTATCTCTGTGGGTACATACAAACATATAAACCGGTATGTATGTATGTATGTATGTATGTATGTATGTATGTTTGTGCGTGTGTATGTATGTATACATGTATATATATATATATGTATGTATGTATGTATGTATGTATGTATGTATGTATGTATATGTATGTATATATATGTATATGTATGCATATGTACATATGTACATATGTATGTATGTATGTATGTATGTATGTATGTATGTATGTATTTACGTGTATATCTGTGTGTATATAAAAACATATGAACCGGTATGTATGCATGTATGTATGTATGTATGTATGTATGCAAGTATGTACCTATGTATGTATGTATGTATGTATGTATGTATATATGTATGTGTGTATTTACGTGTATATCTGTGTGTATATACAAACATATGAACCGGTATGTATGTATGTATGTATGTATGTATGTATGTATGCATGTATGTATGCATGTATGTATGTATGTATGTATGTGTGTGTGTATGTGTGTATGTATGTAGGTGCGCATGTTATGCTATGTAGTGTTATGATATGCTGTGTTTATGCTATCCGATGTTATTTGGCTCCCGCGATGTAATACTATGTTATGTTTCGTTACAAGATGTTATGCTATGTTATGCTCTGCTAGTATGTGTGAATATGTACATGTACATGTGCCTGTATATGCAAAGCAGTATAGCGCAACTTGTTTAGGCTTTAGGCCTGCGTGGAAACATGTGAAACATTCTCTGCGAGACTGGCCGGGTGCCGGGAGACTGTGACCCTGATCTTGTTCCATTTGAATCTCACTTGTCCAGTATCCTAGGGGACTAGGTCAAGCTTTAAGATTAGGTACGCATTGTCATACCCCCCAAAAAGGTTAAAGGCTACCTATACTCTATTACTGGGGAATCGTCGAGACACTGATTCCTTCAAGCTTTGGAAGAAGATTCAGCTCCTCGGCGGCGGTGCTGGGCTCAGCAGGTTCGGCTGACATGTGAGTGTTCGTTGAGAAACATTTCTCCGGCTTTCCCGCGAGCTCTGGCTTTTGGGCACAAAAGAGGATGCTCTCCGAGTGCCACACCCGCTGCGGCATATCAAGGCACATCAAGTTTATGAGCAAAGGAGTCCTCCACACAAAAGCTGACAAGATCCATGGTATGTGCAAGAATAAGCATGAATCAACAAAAACAAACAAACCTAGCAACACCTCGTTGGGTTTGTGAGCAGAACCGGCCAACTTTGAAAACCTTCATACAGATGCCAGTAGCTCCCCCGCTTCAGTCAAACGCAGTGCAAGGCGGTTGAAAAGAGAAAGGGGTATAGAGCGCAGGTGATTGTGTCTTGAAGCCGCTGCTTGTCGTCTTCGTCCTGCTACGGGCTTCTGCGAGCCAAGTGGCGTTCAGCGCCCGATAGATGCCCGAAGAAAATGTAAAGGCTCGGGATCCTCCTGCGCAGCTCACAGCTGCAATGGCTCTGTAGTATAGTATTATAGTATAGTATAGTAGAGTATTATAGTATATAATAGTAAACCAGGTAAATCTGCGTGGCTGGGTCCGCAGCATTGGAATAGGCTGAGGCTTTGAAGAACCGCTATGGCTCACCTTAGGCATGCGGATAAACAACGTCGCGACGTTCACGGGTGTAAGAAGTTTTGGCTGTGTAGCGGTGATACCTTGGGGAACAAGTCGAACTAAGCGCGGTGCTCGTCGTCAGTGTTGCTGGTGTGGTCGTAGCATGTCGTAGCACTAGGAGAACGCCATCTATAGTATACTACGGAACAACGGAATAGCAATGGCAACAACCGCCGTGCGGCAAATGATGCCACCAGTGCACCACATGAAGCTACCATACACCATATTATACGATATTCTACTATATTTAACTATACTATACTATACTATGCTAAACAATTAAAATTACTCGATATTCTACCATATTATACTATACTAAACTATACTAGTTATGAAGCATGACCCTGAAAGCGACACGTTGAGTCCTCAGACAGACAAGCCTGGAACCCCAGGAGCTGCAATGCTCAACCCAAGCAGGCCCAACATCCTGCACATCCCTCGAGAGGGCCTACAGGAAAAAAAACAAGTACAGTAGAGTATAACATAGTATAGTATAGTATAGTATAGTCTAAGATGGTATCATAGAGTATACTATCGTATGATGTGGTATAACATAGCATAACAGATTACAGCATAGTAATGGCATAGTATAGTCTAGTATAGTATAATGTAGTAGAATCTCGTATTATTTTAGTAGCCTGGCATAGTATAGTAATAGTTATGTTATGTTATAGTATAATCCTAAACCCTAACACCTAAACCCTACAACGTAAACCCTAAACCCTAAACCCAGTATAACAATATAGTATAGCAGAATGTGATATAAGTGAATCCAGGAACAGCTCGGGAGCGCCTCCGCTGACGGACATTCCTCGCAGCAAGAGCTCAGAAATGGGGGTTTCCGAAGACAGGGGACTCTAATATAGTGCCCTAAGATAGTGGGATCTTTATTATAAGGGCGGGCACCAAAATAAGGGACCCTAATTTTCGGAAACTCCCATAAATGACAATCGGCTCATGACGCTCGGGGACTGGCGGCACGAATTTGAATCGTCGCGCCGCGAAATAAAGGGGTCTTGCAAGAGACTCCATAAGTACACTCTTCGAGCTACTATCCCGCTTTAGGAAGGTCGGCCCGCAAGTGCAGAAACGCCAATTCTTCAGAAGGAGCCGCGAGGTAATGCATCTCCAAACTTAGCACCCAGATGAACGAAGACATCCCAAGAGCCAGAAAAACGCAACTTGAACGTTGGTCATACGAGGGACAAGGCCAGGGCAATCTCTACTTCCCACTCCCCGGCACTCTTCGAACCTCACAAGCTTGAATGCCACTATACGCCCTAAATCCTGCATGAGAAAGGGTGCCTTAACAATTAGAATGGGGGTTTGGGGGTTTCTTGAGGATACTTATAGTATACAGAAACCCAAACCCGATTCTGATTATTAAGGCCTCTATAATACTTGAAGCTCTCAACACCTGAAGATTGCTTTGACACGTTTGGCACGAAGATGCGCATCGGGACTTGTGTTTATTTTTCTTCGGTCATTCAACCATACGAGACCAGGATGCTACGAAACCTGTGGAGGATCCTTCGCCCTGACATGGCCCGTCAGTGGCCAGCAAAACTGCAGGGCTGCAGGGCAGTACACATCGTAATAATCCTCCTACCAAAGCCCAGTACAGTACCTAGGCCCACCGCGATGTCCTTGAACCAAGTTCTGTCCATTGGGAAAAGTCGGACTCTGCGAGTTCACGGCCGCCACATTGGCAAGGAAGGTACCCTTGCCCCTTGGTTCGAGTACAACTATGTGTCATCTCCGAACTTGTTGGCGAGTAGACGAAAGACAAGCAAACTCGTCTAATCTGAGGCTGCACTAAAATGCCATGACTTTAGACTCTGTATGTAGCACCTCTCATCTTACAGGTATTGCGTCATCGCAACTTGTGGTTGATTCATCACGGCTTCCCACGATTGCCAGGCGATCCGTTAGCGACATGTCTGACAGCAGATACTTCGCAGACTGGGGCTACCGCAGCAAGTACGAAGCAGAATGGATATCAGATTCCACCCACCATAACTTGCGCATGGCTCCTCCATCGGGCTTTGGGCATCCAGAAGGTCCCAGTCAAGAGTTTACCGACGGTGAGCATGCGGAGGGCACAACCGCCACAAGATGAGAGCAGGTGGCATTGTGTTGACGGGTACTAGGTTCCACGGCCCCACGACGGGCCTGTTGCATTCCGTTCTCCCGGCAGAACGCCACAAACAAGAAACCAAAAGTCATAAATACATGTAGCACATTGTTGCCACTCTTTACCATACACCCCAATGCTTCCCCAGCCGAGAGGCGTCACTTGAACATCTACGGAGCCTGAGCACAGAGGTCCTCTAAGGGTATACCGTATACTGGAAGAGGTACTCTAAGGGTTCTACAACGGCATAGGATAGGGCTTCTGTAAATTAATAAAACTATTGGGTTTCGGCTGGTTTCGGCATCTATGTGCAAACTCGCAGGAAAAGTGCTAGACCTGAAACCGACCAGAAATAGAAAAGAGTTTGCCTAAAAGCCTGCCATACATACAGTTATCGTTATCTTATACACAGTAAGTTTTGAGCCTGACCAAGCCAGACATGCTGTAGCACCCTGACAGCACCCTGCACACCCAAAACTCCGAATTACTAAAACTCGTGCCACAATATACTAAGCAACATGGTAACTACACGTACTACATGCCATGAAACAACACGTAGCCTAGGCCATGTATAGTGCATTGCGGAAAATGCGCTTGGGTTTTGGCAAACGAGGCTGGTCCACAAGAGTCTTCCATCAGGGTCCCAGCAGGTCCGGGAAGAGTGCGTCGAGCGTGGCACCGAGAGCTCAGGGCTCAAGGCACGGAGCGCGCATAGCATTAACCTATTCAGCATGAACCTATTCTGCAATCTACAACTGACAGGTTGTAGATCCGAGAATGCACGACGGTTCATCGTGATTGGATCAGTGGCGGACGTGGTGTCATACTAATGGTCTACGGCGCACACTCTACCGCTATGGTGACAGTTGAACTGACCACATCACGCAAATCATAATGAGCAGGCGTGAAGATGGCGGGAACGATGACGATGCGGTGCAGGTCCTTTAAGGGACAGCTGTATAATAATAATAATAATAATAACAATAATAAGAATATAACAATAATATTAATAAGAAGAAGAATAACAATGATAATAATAAGGTGCTCTTCACCCGTTAGGTGGCCTGGCAGCCCGAAACCAACCCCCGCTGCAGACAGGTCGCTGGCAGCGCACCCCATCTTCGGCCCAGCTGTATCTTTCCACTTGGAGCCACAACTGCGAGAAGCGGTCGCGGCCGTGAATCATGGTGAACGGTTGGAAACTTCAGAAAAACACGAAAACACAAGCCAATGGGATCCAGTATCAATCAGTCGGTACGTGGTGTCCGTGCCATTGTTCTCATTCCGATGTCTTCCAAGAGCCGCAGGTCCGGCCCGAAACCCCCCAAATCCCCCCAAACATTGAGGACATAGGCAACTGGGGTCCCTCAGCTGAGATGTAGAAGCTGGCCATCGGAAGCCTGCAAAACAGAAGCTGCTAAGGTGAAGGCCGTCTTATCCCTAAGGGTCCATGTGCCCAAGTAGTATAGACTTAGACCCTAAATTACCTATATAAGGACCAAGCTTTAAGGCTTAAGTAACTACTATAAAGGTACATGGACCCTTAGGGTCTTATTGGGTTCAGGCTTCCAGGTGTAAGCTTCGCTGCCCTAGGGTGTGGCAGCTTGCGGCTCGAGCGGTTTCAAGGCGTTGGGGGGTTATGACTTGGCGTTTAGCCATGGATTAGTGTTCAGAATTTGGAATCTTTCGTAGTTGGGGGAACTGACTTGGGATTTAGCATGGATTAATGCTGAGAATTTGGCTGCGGCTTCGGGAGTGCTCGAACTGAGGCATCTTGGTCCTTCCTGACGCCTCGAGGCATGGTAGTTCATGCACTGGCGAGAACTGGTTCCCGTCTGGCAGACTTCACTGTTTGCTCCATCTCTCTCTCTCTTTCTTTCTTTCTGCCGGGCGTAGGGGTCCGTTTGCGGGACTTTTTCTCTCTCTCTCTCTCTCTCTCTCTCTCTCTCTGGCGAGGCAGCTCCAAGCGAGCTCCGTCTCCTGCTCGATCTAACTAAAATAAAAGTGAAACCTGTTAAAACCGCGCCTGCCTGTCCCAGCGCCATCTGGTATTAGTGGCCCGGTCTTGCGGCGAACGATCCGTCTGCTGCACGGCGTCCAAGAAATCAACTTGACTCGCCGCTGGCCTGCTACCAGTCGCTGACGTATACAAGGAACTCCTCCTTACCATTGCTCTTGATGTCCATGGTAATCTTGTCGCCGTAAGTGATATCCTGTCCGGGCACCATCTCGAATCAGCAGTGACGAAGCAACTCTACCGTAGCAGTCTTCGCTTCGAAAAGAGCCATATCCATGCCGAGGCATATCCGTGGTCCTGCTTGGAAGACGGGGAACTCGTGATGAGACGGCGCTGTAAAGGGGATCCATCTTTCTGGGCGGAAAGCCTCGGGTTCTGTGTATCTTTTTGGATCCCGCCCCATGTTATACGGACAGTACGCCACCTGTGCCAGGGCTGGCACTTTCCACCCACCGGGCAGGACGTCGTCTTCAAAGGCCATCTTCGGGTCGACGGGCACCGGAGGCCAAAGCCGTAGAGCTTCATAGATGACGCCATTCAAGTATGGCATTTCACTGGCCGACAAGCTCTTCATGTCCAGCCTGGTGCCTGGCGGCAACTTCTGCATGATCTCGTCATGAAGCTGAGACTGAACGTCTTGGTTCCGGGTGAGTTCGTAGAACGTCCATGACAACAAGCAAGCCGTGGTGTCTCTGCCAGCAATGTTCAAATGCAAGACCATCTGCTTCACGAAGTCAGTGCTGAACTGCGCCTGAATGAAGAGGGCCAGCAAATCCCGTCGCTCAGGAAGTTGGGGATCATCACGACACTTCTTGACCAAGCGATCGGCCTCCCGATCCAGCACTCGGCATGCGGACTTCATTGTCCGGTACCTCGGGGATAGCCGGTCCCAAAGCCAACGAGCTAATCCTCCATGTCGGCCACCGAGAGGCCACGGCAAGAATGCGCTGAAGAACATGTAAGGCGCAATAGAATGGATGGAGTGGAACTTCATGTTGCTCTGTGCGGTGTCGAAAGCCTTGCCGTACTTGTTCGGTACACCTACTGCCGTGTTGGACTCTTCGCCAAAGAAGATGTGCATAATGCCATCGAAGGTGAAATTGAAGAAGCAGGATTGCAAGTCCACCTGCTTCGTCTCGCCTCGAGATCTCTGCAGAAAGCGACGCAATACTTGTGCCTTCTCCACGAACACTTCGTTCATCAAAGAGTTGAAATTCTTCCGACTGAAAATCTGCGACGAGACCTTGCGCATGTGCCCCCAGTTTTGACCATTGTCTTCGGAACCTACCCCATGCTTTCGCACGAAAATGCCATCACCCAGAAACTCTTGGAAGTAGAACCAGATTGGATCCATAGCTCTGTCCGGCTTCGTGTACTTGTTGAACTCGTCCTTCAAGATGTGGCGGACGATCTCTGCATCGTTCGCAAACAGCATGTACATCCCCGGATGCCAGCTGAAACCCAGGCACTTGGAGATTGCATGCCCTCCAGTAACTTCGAGTCGCCAGTCGTGGATACGATGCATATTCGCTAGCAAGTCATTCAGCCAACCAACAGGCTGATCGTGCCCGTCCCCGTTCGTGGCCGGCATATCTTCCAGAAGGCCTCTCATCCGAGAGGACGTCCTCCATCCAGATATCAAGCGGTAAAGAACCTGGACAGCACCAAAGATACCATAACCCAGGAGAGTCTTGACCATCAGCTGCTTGGAAAGGGCGGACTCTTTCCCGTCTTCCATGGCCCCTACTGAGAGTAAGGCGGCGTTGCTGCCTAAGTGTGCACCTATCCCGAGGGGCGAGAGGCCAGTCTGAGGCGAGTTTAAAAGCCAAGCGACTGAAGAAGTGCTCCACGCAGTGAGCTCCACCGGCGACACACCGTGCTCTGCCCGAGGTGCTACTTCGGTGTGACGCACTTGAGGTTTCGGCGCTCACACTCGGACGATCCATTCGAGGCATGTGGTTCGAGGTCTGGCACGAGTGAAACAAAGAGCGAGTCTTCGCAAACAGACCCCCAATACAATACAACCTGCTAATCAAGATTGAGACTCCTGCATAACCCAAAGTCCCTGCATCGACAAAGCAGTTAAGTAGGCTTTTTCCGTTCACTGTTTAGGGTTTGGGGTGTAAGGCTCTTGAAATCTCGACCCTAAACCCTGAACCCTCAACCCCAAACATCCGAAGTCCAGAGCCCCTTCCTGGATCTGAACCCCACACCCTTTCAAGAGCCCGAAGGACTGCACTCCACTCTTCTCCGCCAACCCAGGCCTTGCTTCGAGGCGTTGACCCACCTTGGGAAACTGGGGCTTGAATCGAAGGTCATTTGGGGGTCCATTTGAGGGTTTAGGGAATTGAAAGCGCCTTGTAGTCCCCAAATAGAATGCGTAAAGATACATTACCCCCCCCCAGACCCTGCTCCAATCGTATATATTATCTGCAAGGATTCCCTCGAGGAGCGCAGTGGACTAGACCAGTCCAATGCGTAGATCGGCAAAAGGGAATTCATTTAATCTACAACCTCAATTCCAAGAAAAGCGCAAAAAAACTAAAAGAGCCGAGGGGCAGAAAAGCAAGGGATGGCGTGTGGAGACACTTAAGGAGCCCACACGTCAAATATCAATATCTCCGGTGCAAGCCAGAGGACGCCATGATCCCAGAGCCCTAAATCCCAAACCTGCTCATCAAAGGGCTGTGGAGCCGGAAACTGTTGGAAGATATCTTTTCCGACGCCACTGCCGTGTTTCCTAACTCGAGGCAGGACATCTCTCATTGCATCCCAGCTGCAGCCACGGCGGAGCCCGCAGCACTTTGAAGAAGAAGCCTCCACTGCTCTGGAAACTCTACGTAAAAGTGCCCTTACCAACGCCTGACCTAGCCTGGCCTAACCCTGTCATATTATGCGAATCCCAGCACCTGCAGCTGTCACCCTCAGATACTCTGTAGTCCCACCAGTCTGTCCGCTTTCGGATTTTTGCGAACCTGAGACCCACTAGCTGCCAAGCCCTCTAAATCGAACGTATCAGTTCTTCGGAATCTGCGTCAAAAGCCTTGTCGAAGCGCGAAAATGTCGACCTGCACGGGGATATGCAGCATTGCAGGGCTTGTGGAGTATAATAAACGTTCTGGAGGAGGCTCAATGTGGCAGGGCCAGGGTTGGCGACGAACTGTGCAGTCCGACCGGCTTCAATCACGCAAATGGCTGTTCGGTTAGTGCTGAAGACTGCCTCGCCAGCAAAGCTCTCCAAAGAGTCTCTAAGCACCACCAAACCGAACCAGAATTTGATGCAGTTCTTTGCGATGAACCATCAGGCTTCAGTCCCATGCTGCAGACCGCACAAGAATTCTATAATATTCTAGCTTCGCACATCGAACACATCCATGTCAACAGCGGCACCCGCCAAAAGGACCTACCTCAACTCCTGCAGGGCCCGAGAATGCTAGAGACGCATCCTGCAGTTTGATCAAACCACCTGCCCACTGGCTCAGCACAAATTCAAACACTACGGATCGTAGGTATGTTGCGGGACTTAAACTGAAGCTTAGCTATAGTCTCCATTGTAGTTCCTTTTTGGGGTTTAACCAGGTATGTATTAAGGAATTTATAAGGTATCTCCCAAAAGGAACTACAATGGAAACTATAGGTACCATGTGAGTCTGCCTCTTCTCCGCGCTGCTGCGGTTGTTGCTGCTGTGATTGTTGTCACTCTCGTGGGTGTTGTCATCTTCGTATCGCCGCCGCGGTCGTGCGTCTTGTCGTCAATGAAGAGGTAACTGTTGCTGCTGTTCTTGTTGTGCAGGTGGTTGTCGCCATTGTGTACTGCGGTTGCCGCTGCTCTTGGTTGTTCGTTGGTCCTGCTACTTCTCCTCCTCCTGTTACTCCTCCTGCTTCTGCTACTACTACTACTACTACCACCACTACTACCACCACCACCACGACGACGACTACGACTACGACTAC
>CAJNDV010023291.1:41121-52800 GCA_905221635.1 Symbiodinium sp. CCMP2456
AAGCCAGGAAAGCAACCAATTGCCTTGTAAGTCGTAAATATGTTTTTGATCCTTCTTAAATTGTTTTTTGATCCTTTTTAAATTTGTTTGATCCATTTCAAATTTTTGTTGACCCCTCTCCCCATTGAAATTCACTACCACTACTATATTCTGTGATCTTATATGAACGGTGATGATTCCTGGTTGGTGTAGTTAGTCTCTGTGATTACAAACTCAAACTTTGTGTTTGTCAGCGGGTTGTCTGTTGAAGCATGGTCCGTTTGGGAAGTTCATGTGGAAACAGCATTCTACTTTAACTTCACGCTTCAAGCCTTGACTTCGTCCGGCCTACGAGCACAGGATTGTGGAAGGCCGGTTGAAGTTTGACCTTACATAGTTCTATTTTGGGTTGGGCAGGCTGGCTTGCTTGCTTGCTGGCGACCGACTATACTCCGCCCCAAAAGTTGAACTCCAACACCCTTCATCAGGGCCGACCAAGGCCTCTAGTAACTAAGCCGGTCGGAAACCCCCGGCACCTTCGAAGCGCACGACTGCCACTGCTTCGGCTTGCGGCCTCAGGCTAGGTCTCGAAAGTTGGCCTAGGGTTGGAGGTTTACTTCTCCATGTGCTTTGTGGCCCAAGCCGCTTAGCATGCGCTGCAGTGATCAGCGGCGATTGAAGGCTGGACAAGTGGCATGATTCTCGCACAATGGAAGTAGGTGAGACAGCACATAACAAGCGTACCATGCAGGGCTTAGAGAGACGAAGCTGGACATGCATGTACCTCTTTCTTCAAAACTGCCTGCAAAGCTTTGAATCGTAAGGCCAACCCTAGCCCAAACAGAGCTCTTGAATGGAAGCTGGAGGATGAAGCTAAGCAGATCGCTTGACCCAGTCATCCCTGCTCCGCCCAATCACGAATATCCCAGTTTTGATATGGAGCCAGCTCTCGGACCAGCTCCCGTCATCGAAGCTGACGCCCCATACTCAAACGCTGCTGTTAGCTTTAGATCAATTCTTATCCGCCTCAATAACACTACTTGACACGAAGGAGATTGCGCCTGCAGCCGGTCCGCCATAGCCCCGGCGATGCCTTAGGGGAGGGCTTCTTGTTCCGGGGGTGCGGGCGCACAAGCGGTTCGGTGAAGAGTGGATTCTGCTTGCTCCGATGCTGCGTGCATGCGTGTATGATATTGGGCCAGGGGAGGGTGGCTTCAGATTCTGACATATCTGCCTGCCATATGCTCCGCCGTATCCGATTCACATAACCACCACCAATAGCACAAACCCACCACCATCATCACCATCAGCAGCAGCCCCCGCTGGTGCAAAGCACCAACACATCATCAACAACACCAACACCAACAAAAACGCCAACAGAAACACCACCACCACCACCACCACCACCACCACCACCACCACCACCCCCACCACCAAAAACGACGACGACGACGACGACGACGACAAGAACGAGGCTAGCGGCTCCCTCGATGCCCACGAAAGTTGCAACCACAGGGCCTGCTCTCGAATGCGGTGGATTTCCATTAGACAATGTCGTGATTGGTTTGTGTCCGAAAGCCCGCGCGAGTGCACGACAGACCTGCTTTGCCGCCACCTGCTACTACATATACATGTGAAAACACACAGAGACATGTATCTTGCAAGCCACAGCGAACAGCAACCAAATCGGATTTTACAACGACGGATGTGATGACGAGGAGACGGTGGCGCCGCTCCTGCTACTCACGAGGGCAATGGTAATAGTCAGAATGATGTGTCACGATGGCATTAAAAGCTGCGACGGTCAAGGTGATGGCCATGTTGCTGTTGGTGATGGTGATGGTTATGGTAACAGTCATGATGAAAATGATTCTGATGGTGACAACGCTGCTGTTGGTGGGATGTAGTGGTTTTGCTGCCAGTGGTTCTGTTGGCGGTGGTGGTGGTGCTGCTGCTGATCAGGGTGGTGAGGATCGCAGTGATGGCGATGGTGATGGTGGGCGGTGCGGCCATGATGAAAACAGACGGACAATTCTTTCCATTGTTCTTGATGTTATGAGGCCTTGCCACATCATTGGGCTGGGTTTTCTTATTGTACGAAACGGAGTGTCGAACAAATCGAGACGGGCAGCAGGGTGCCTGAAGTTTTCGAGGGAGACGCAGCAAGCGCTCCATCCACCTGATCATGAAGCAAAGATGGCTGACATGGCTCGGCTGTGGTGAAGTGTACGTTTGAGTACTGCATCTGAACAGCCACGCCAAAAATTAAACAACTTCGCATGAACTTCATTAGCGCCATGCGCTTGCCCTGCGCGGGGATGCACGGGGCTGTTTTTTCACGATCTCACCGCTGGGGTTGCCCAGCCTCGCCACACTGGCTGTCATCAGGTCTGCCATGGCTGCGCAAGCGACACGTGGCACCTGGAGTCTATTTCTGTACAGTACCATAGAGTACGTATAGTGTACTGTATTATTCTATATTGTAGTATACCATATTATAGCCTATATGCCAGAGGCATGTGGGAAGTAGGCGAGGTTTCGGTTTCGGAGCCTCCAAACCCTGCTTGCGTGGGGAGCTCAAGATGGGCCGCGAGCTTTGGGGGCTGTCACCGACGGATCATGGAATACTTGGCCCTAACCCTCCAGGTACCTACTATGTAGGGTCCTAGGGGCTCTAGTACCCTATATAGTAGGTACCTGGGAGGTTAGGGTGGGGCAAACAGGGTAATGAATACGAGTACTGGCAACGAAAGGAATGGGGTATCATTGATAGTCACGACATGACAGCATGCATACATCAAGTATCAAAAGCCAGACGGCATCTAATCTAGATGATGGCGTTCGTGATGGTGACGGTGATGCGGTTGCAAAGCTCACAATGAGCATTTAAACAAACGTTACTGTGCACTGGGGCCTATACGCTACTATCATCACGCACTAGAAACAGAATGCGACTGTGCTCCTTTGTATGTGAATATGCCGTGTTCTTAACTTCACCGTGGGCGATGAAACACAGAGTCAATTTGTTCACGCACTCGGACATGCGAGACGTGTCAACATGACGTCTTGGGCGTATGGCCTGCTGGTCTACTCTAGCATCTCGTATGCTCGTATGCACCAATGAATCAATGAACACTGGTGAAACCGTGCTGAGGCAGCACACCGGCAAGCCCGTGCACCTCTGGCACGAAATCCTGACTTGGCTTTCGAGGACTTGCCTGGCACGTTGGCACAATCTGAATCGTTGTTTCGTCGGGCGTCGGGAGCAAACCGTCCATGCATCATGACTAAGGCAGGGAAGCTTCGGCACCAGTCTTGGACACACCAAAAAGCTCTTGAAGTACTAGATTACTAGATAGTACTGGTAATTTTTCGGAAAGGGTTCTGCAGGCAATGAGGTCCACTATGTCAGTTCGGAACTATGAAGCTCCAACCAAAATTCAGAGTGAATTTCAGGTTCAATCGCTCTGGGGCCCAACGAAATTTGCAGAATTTTCCTACAAGCATATTTTAAAAAATTGCCTCGGGTAGGAAGACTGCGGGATAGGGCGAAACATTGGTGGCACTGATGTGGGCTGTTTGTCCAGGCGTATTGCATAGGAGGTGTTGAAAGGTGTTGTACCAGCTGGGAGTGCCACAGTCCATTGCAGTCCCTGTCTGTTAGTCCGGCTACCCCAAGTCTACTGCTACTGTGGCTCCTAGCACTCATGAGACAGTGGCTGTGAGAGCACATCTTTCCATTGTGGTATTTTTTGCGATTGTGCTTGATCTATGTTCTCTCTTTCTCTCTCGCTTGCAGGCAGGCGAGACAGCTCCAAGCAAGCTGCGTCTTGAGATGCCAACAATGGCCAACTGAGACACACACACACACACACGCACTGGCCATCGATAAACGCACGTATTCTATCGGCAACGCTCAATGTCCTATTGCCAGGTCCTGCTAGCTGCTAGGTGTTACGTCCTTTGTGACTTTAGTGACGGTACAAGAAAATAGTTCCTAGAAGCACAGAACTAAGCACAGGGGCCCCAATTGCATGCTTCTTCTCAATATTGCATGTGCTGTTTCAGCAGCAGCAAATGCAGCAGCAGCAGCAGATGCAGCAGCAGCAGCAGCAGCAGCAGCAGCAGCAAAGAAACAGAATCAGCAGCCCTTTCAGCTAGCAGTATCAGCAAGGAAGTAGCAACGTTCGTTGCCGTTGTAGTTGTCGTGGCCAATATCCCAAGTGTCGCACACCTAAAGTCAAGTCACATGTACAGGCATGGCAGCAACAAGCCAATAATTCCGAAGGGAGCACAGCCACGTCCTTGTGGCAACATATGTGTGGAGCTTTGGTGATGTCCTCGGCTTAAACAAAATCTAGAGCTTTGCGGTGGTCAACACGACACTGCGCTTCTGTGCGTCCCGGAATTCCGGAGCAGTGGGTCACACTCTTCAGCTGCTGGGGCTGCTTGTAAGTGTAAGAAGTTGTGACGAACCAGGCAGGGAAGGTGAAGGATGAATCGTACGAAGCCTTGCTATGAAGCTGTTTGCGGCAACCCTTGCTTCACGCTGCAATACTGCAAGCCGAGAATTTGTGCTCGCGCTCGAGAGTTGGATCTTGGCTTCTGCCTTATTTGCGCCTAGCATCGAAGCACCCGCGCGGTGCTCGTTCAGTGTGGGAACAGCATCTGCCTGAGGCAGCTGTTGTTTCTCATGCAACCGAGCAGTCAAAACCCAAACATCCCATGTAGAGTGAGAGCAATGAGTAACGTACATGACATGCCCTTGACCTTGCTATACCTTGCTCCCTGGTGTGGTGTAAGTCGATGCTCATGGGCCTGCAAGCTTGCGGCCCGCGGCACGTGCCGTCCCCGAGGAATTGAAGCAAGAGCCGGGAAGAAAGAAGTGGGCCGTGCGGAGGAAGCGATGCGCGTGCTCTAGGTCATCGGCTTCCTGGGTGTCTTCTGATGCAGGGCTCAGTTTCTGCAGGCTCCTGAGGGTGGTTGCGCCGAAGTTTTAGGAGGTCGTGTTCTGAAACACGAACTCCTTACTATTCCACACCATATCGAGAAGCCATCCTCAACCTGGAAACCGACTGTCCAAATCCTAGACAAGTGTTATTGACAAGATACAGCAATCCGCACTCTCAGGGTCTGCGAACAATTTCCATTCACATCTGAGCGTCCACATTGCCTCGCATAGCAATCCGGCTCCGCCCAAAGGTCCGGGGCATGTGCTGCAAACTGCCTGATGTTCGGCAAATCAGAGAGAAGAGACAGCAGTAGAAGCAGACACAGTGTGTGATTGTAGACTCAAGACGCAAGCCTAGAGGCACGAACGTGCAGGCAGCAGCATACAACGAACACTAATTACCTCATCGCACTCGTGCGCTGTAAGCGCTCCACAGACAGCTTCCGTACCAGACCGCCAGAGAATGGGTGTAGCACGAACTTGAAACCATCCAAGCCATACTTGTAAGTGCATTGCGTTGCCAGACTAAACGCCAACCCGTTCTGCACTTGCAGAAACCAGCACGGCATGACAATGCCAACTACAATCGATCATCTTGTGAAGATGCAAGGCGCGAAGGAATTTTGTGAGATATCAGAGTCTCGGATAGTGGCAGCTGTGGGCAGGTGCTGGACGGCGATTTCCCCACTCAATAATTATAAGCAATGAGCGTCACACAAAGTTTTATAAAGAGAGCTGCAGAGCGACGCTGGCGCGCGTAGTAGGATTTCAGCAGACTTTAGAACTCTAGGATGCTGAGGAGCGATGAGAACGCCAACTTGAGGGGGGGGGCTTTGCACCACAGGCATATAAGCAGCTTTGCTGTCTTGGATTATGGTTGGAACTTTGTGGGTTAGCGATTGCCGGGCTGCGAGGCCTGTGTATGCAGCAATGTCAGTACTGGTTCATGCGAGCATGGCACAATTGGCGCGGAAACTCCGAAGCATGCGGCCCATCAGAGCGTGGTATGCATTCTGTAGATTTCTGTCGACCACGAGCCCTGTTTCACGACCCCTTGAGCATAGTTCAGAAGGCCCAACCAGCACAGGGCCTGCGCGAAGGAATGCAGCATGCTCAGCAACCACATCTTCGTAGAGCACAGGAACGGCTGATGCCGACATCCAGGGAGTCTGGTTCTGATGACCTACAGTGACCTACAGTTTAACCCTAAATCCTAAGTCCTAAATTTCACGGTTTAAGACCGCAAAAGTCTGGTCTATGTGTAGCAACGATAGACAGTGCCGGAGTTTGAGGGTCGTGCCGTTCTTCAACTTCTTTGGGCAGCTCCAGCTTTGGGTTTCTTAGGTTTAAGAGCTTGAGCGGCAAAGCTTTACTATGTCGCCAGTCTGCAGGTAGCCTGCCGCAATACACGCTGTTCGACTGTCTCCTGTGGGCGGCTTCTTCATGAATCATGCTTGATCGGCCTTCGCGGGGCCAAATTCTACGGACGGCTCAGCCAGGTTCGCTTGGGGGTGCCGCGAACGACTTCATGGATCGGATGGCGAGGGTCCCGTGAGCCGTAGTGAATTGCACTCACACGCGCCGTCGACTAAGTCCTTTCAGGAGTTGAGCTTGGGCCTTCTGTGAAGCACTGTGAAGCAACCTGCTTCAGCACGGAGCCTACCATCTCGGTTGTCTTGAGCCACGGCTTCCTCAGTCCTAGTCCAAAGGCCCAAGAATCACCGGCGCCCGACCTGGAATCAGAAACCCCCTCCGAGCCAAGGCTCCTGAGCCCCTGGGCCCCTTTGAGGGCCAGGCTTCGCGAAGGCATCTTCGGCGGCCTGATGGATTCTGCTGGGGCTCGAGGGCTGTAGTCTTTGAAGCGAAAGACGGATGCACTTCTGGGCAGGGAGGCTCGGATCGAGTCTGGAGGCACATGAAGGCTGACCGCACGGCACAAGTTTGAGGAACCGCGGCCTTAGCACGGGGTGTATGTGTGCCAGTGGACGACGTGACGACGGAGCTACTTCTTGTCAGGTTCGGGCCCTTGCAGGGTTGCCTCGACCGGCAGATCAAAGATCGACCGCAGCCAGCGATCTTCCACGAGGTCCGTCCTGTTCTTAGATTCTGCGCACTAAGGAGACCAGACCTAAGATCCGGCAAGGCCTCTCATCTGAGATGGCCGTTTCTGTCCAAGCTTGCAGCAAGGTTTGCAACTGGCAAAACTCCCGACAGCGCTCCTGACGACACGTGGATCCGACACAGCCTTGGCATCATTGCTATGAATGCAGGGGCCACTTTCCGAATTCCGAGACGTCCAACTGCTACCGACGTCCCGTTCTGGTGCCCAGGTTCTAAGACTGTCTCGGGCTGCATGACTCAGCCCCGCAACAAGCTCATCTAGGTCAAGGTTTACACTGCAGGGAACACTCAAGAACAGTGCCTTTGGCTGCAGGTAAGAACCGAATTCAGAACCTGAAACGGTGGCCGAACCTACTCCACATGTAACCGCGCATTGCGACTCAAACAGGAAGCCACAACAAGAGCGCTTCCGATGCAATCACGGTTCAGTTTGAGCAGTCTGCAAACTCGAATCACCATGTTCGGTTTTGGCAAGAAGTAAATCGACAAAATACATCCGCTCATGCAGCCACGCCGCATCTTACGCAAGGTCCACATACTGTGAGGAGGAAGGACGGAAGGAAGGAGTGAAGTTCCGGAGCCAATCCAGGTTGTGCGGAGACCCCATTGGCTAAAGCAGAATGAATAGAAGCTGGTAGGTATCATCCCATGTTTGCTCCTTGCTGACAGCCTTCAGAACTGATGTCGTAAGCTGCCGCATCCGGACGAAAATCAACTTTTATCTCTCGTTCTCCAACCAACTTACACTTACACCTACACCTTAATAAAGCTGCACAGCTTCACATTCCAACATGCCGTTGTCAACGGTCCAAACACGTCCTTGAACCCGCGTCATAACCCCTACCGTCTTGGCTGGCCTTACGCAAACCTACTTGGGGCGGTATTGCCAATGAGATCGTGGCATGTTACGACCAATGGATTTATCTGCCCCTCCCCCCCGCCCCACCATCTAGAATCTAGCACAAACCAGCTTAAAGAGGTCTCCTTTGCAGGTCACGCCAAGCAACAGTGTAGAACACAGACTCGAACTCCTCGCAAATGGGCTCCTGCGCGTTAAACCATGCCCAAGTCTGAAAACATGTCCCACTCCTCACGCGCGGAGAACGAAGCTATACAATACGAAGTTCAGTGATTCAGCTATCCGCATCCCAGACGTCTGGCATCCAAGTCTAGCTTCTAGCTGCCCTTTCCTTATGACATTGTGTGAATCACTTCGGCTTGCACCACGCCAAAACAACAAGGGCCGAAATCACGCGAAGAAGCGGGCTCTGGGCATCATTGGCTAAACTGGTGTCTCAATGGTGCAACAGCTTCTTGGCTCCATGCACCTCTTCGTTTAAGACTGGTCACGACCACAACAGCTGCTAGCAGCTGGTGAAGCAGGACTCTAAAAACTCTCCTACGGCGAAGACATGTGGTTCCACATGCTTTCGAAGCATTTCTATGCAATCCCTGCGGACCTCGTTCTCGCAACTGACAACGGCTTCGCCCGCCAAGGACATGTGAATCCTGGCAGACTCGCAATCAGCAGAACGAGATGGCCGAGTTCATGGTTTCCGCTTGACGGAACCGTTGCATACTGGGCACGTGACACTGTGCCGCTGAGCTATGTGGCAAAGCATAATATTTGTTCGGCACTCCTGCCCCAAGCCTTCCTCGTTAAGCTTCAGGGTATTGTCATGATCGAGGGGCTTCAACACTCAATGCAGCAGAAGGCCGGGAAGGTACAAACCGTTCGTTGCTTAAGGGGACAGGTGAAAACTGGTGCTAGGAAGAGGGATCGCCGACTTACTGCACTGGCCAGGGAATCTGCCAGATTTTGATGGGCTGCGGTGAACGGCAGGTACACCTCCTACAGCCGTATGTGCAGCACAGTAGCCCAAGACTGATATTCAGCTACATCACATTGCAGGATTGGCAACAGAAGCATCCCAAGTGCACAGCTTGTCTCAAGAGCTGTATGAAATGCCGAGACTCCACAGCACCTTAGACGTATGTAGCACCAGGTCCTGCGCGCTGAAGGCTCTGAAATTTTACTCATGAGCCCAGCTCGAACCCTAAACCCTAAAACCATGGGCCCAAGAAACCGAAAGACGCCACACCTCGGTACTGTCCTGCACTTAGGTTTTAGGGTTTGTAGGGCTTGTTTGAACACATTCCCTGAGTCTCGCGCACGCGGTTCGGGCCGATTCGGCCATTCCCGAGCGGAAAGATCAAGGTCTCCTTGGGCCTCAGTTTAGGGTTTAGGGTTTGGTTGCATAAAGGCCGTGGTTTTGTGGGACTCTCTCCCAATCATCCACTCCTGGGCAGTGCTACTACTGTGACAACGGCGACCAATATAATTTTCGCGGAATGCTACTACTGACAGTTAGCTGATACAGTTAGCTATTTTCTACCAGTTCTTCCCTTGCTCGGCTTCCTTCTCCTACCGAAGTGGTATTTATCTACCGCCGTTTCCGATGTTGTTCTTCATCTTGTCCCGATTCCCAGTGTCTGTTTCCACTGTCGCCTGTATTCGCCATTCGAAAGCACGAGGACTTGCTAAGCTTGAGCAGTATGTATCAACGACATCTATGCAGATTATGTAGAAAATGTCGCCGCTCTCTAGGATGCATCGTACAAGTACCG
The DNA here is from genome assembly GCA_905221635.1 of Symbiodinium sp. CCMP2456. NCBI lineage: Eukaryota > Dinophyceae > Suessiales > Symbiodiniaceae > Symbiodinium > Symbiodinium sp. CCMP2456. Next base: position 50,801 of record CAJNDV010023291.1, read on the forward strand.
GACAAGTATGTTGAAGTCCTCATGTCCTACGCCTTCGCGCCTGCAACTGCCATATACGGAGTTCTCAGAAAACTTTCCCTAACCCCACAGGTACCTACTATATAGGGCCCTAGGGGCTCCAGTACCCTATATAGTAGGTACCTCTAAACCCTGGGGGGTTAGGGTTTGTTTGTGCCAGGGGACTGACAGCTCACTGCTTAGAACCGGACAGATCTCTCGTCCCGTGCCGCAAGTGGATGTCGTCCTCCATGTCCTGCTTTGAACTCGAGCCGGATCGGTCATAAATCATAATTACAGTAAGTAAAAGTACAGTAGTAGTATGGTAGTAGTATGGTAGTAGTATGGTAGTAGTATAGCAGTAGTACAGTAGTCAAAATAGTGAATTCCTACGTGCAGGCATGATGAAGGATCCAGGTTGACCTGAGTCCCACGACCTTAATTTCCGATGTTCGCCTCCGTCCTTTAGGGGCTCGCCAGGGCAACCCTTTCGACAAGTAATTAGCTGGTTTTCTTGCTGTCACCATGTCTCAATGCATGTCCGAGCTATGTGATTGAACTACCGCCCTGTCCGTGTATCTATTAGTCCGTTAAACTAGATTACACAGAGTTGCCGTTTAGTAGGTTGCATAGCCACTTCCCGTCGTCTGCTTATTCGCATCTCTAAACACACCGTCGTGTATCTACACATGCATGCATTTATCTACAGTATATGCGCATGCATACTGACATAGATACATACATACTTACCTACATACATGCAGGCATACCAGGTACAAGCAGCAATTTCCATCAGGCCACGTGTAAAGCCCTACCTTTAAAATCAGCACTGGCTAACCGGTGCTGGAACAATTTCCGCCAAAGCACAGGCCCCGAGGACCCTTGACGTCATCAGGACGATTGCATTCGCATCCGGCTTCGTGGTGCCAGGGCCCGACAAGGGCGAGGAGAAACCCTCTAAGCCTGGTACACGACTATCTGGTCAGCGTCTACGCCAGTCTACATCCAGTCTACGCGATGTGTTTGCACGGTCGTCCATGGTCGTCCGAATCGCCTCAGGAAAAGTTGCACTGATCCTGTCTTTGACCCTCAGAACATCGCATAAACTTTCAGTCTGGCCACCTAGTTTTGAAACCGAAACGAACGATGTCGAACACTTCTAGGCATGAAGATACATGAATCGATCTGAACCCTGCCGAACTCAAAAATGCCCAAAGCCCTGAAACTAACACTGCCTGAAAATCTACGTAAACGGCATTGAGACCCCGACTGCCCGTGGCAGGACGGAGAGCTTCAACCTGCTCTGGAAAAGATCCGAGGCGAAGTTCTGCAGCGAGAAGTATACGTAACAAATAATTATGGCACTCGGAGCAGCAAGACTCGAAACTGCTGCTGTTCCTGCGTCTCATCCTTCTCCGCCGACCGCAACTACCACTACGACACTGAATGTACGACTACTACGACTACTAGTACCACTGCTGCTGCTACTGGAACTGCTACTGCCGCTGTGGATTGTCACTGCTGCAGCGACCACAACCACAGCAACAACAACAACAACAACAAAAACAACAAAACAACAAGTACAAGTACAAGTACTACTACCGCCACCACCACCGCCACCAGTGCCACCACATGCCACCACCACCACGGCGAAGACGACGACTACTGCCGCCGCTACCACTCCGACTACTGCTACTACTGCTCCTGACTACTGCCTACTGCAGAAAACATGCTGCGAACAACATACTACCGACTGCATACCACGAGCACATGAAGTACGTGCTAATTACATCAATTACCACGACTACGACAACGACGACTAGCACTAGCACTGCCGAGTGCTGGTGCTGCTGCTACTGCTCCGAGTCCTACTCCTACGACGACGACGACGACGACGACGACTATTACTACTACTACTGTGCTACTGCTGCTGCTGCTGCTACTACTACTACCACTACTACTACTACTACTACTACTACTACTACTACTGGTACTACTACTAC
>CAJNDV010023302.1:12956-56480 GCA_905221635.1 Symbiodinium sp. CCMP2456
ATCTAAGGTAGAACCCATGGGCCCCTAACATGGGCCCTTAGGGGATTCTAGGGCCCCTTAAGGGTACATATAGGGTATATAGTAGGTATATTAGGGTCCCAGGGTTAAGGGCCCATACTAAGGGCCCATGGGTTCTACCTTAGACTTAATGTAGGGGTCTTCATAATTAGAGTAGGGTTTTTTGGGGTTCCTTTCAAGGGTTCCTTAAAGGGTTCTGTAGGGGGATAATGTAGGGGCCTCCATAATTAGAATAGGGGTTTTGGGGCTCCTTTTGAAAGATAATTAGAATAGGATTTTAGGGCCCCTTTTAAAAGGTTCCTTAAAAGGGGATACTATAAGTGAGGAAATCCAGGACTGTGCTCTGTCTTGACCAGACTTTCATGTCAGAAAGGCGGTGTATGGTCCGGTGCCTGGCTCAGACAAGGCTACGATGTAAGCGTCTTGGGCCAGGAGTTTTCAGATTTAGCATGCCTGCAAGTGCATGTAGTCATAGCAAGTCAGCAAGGGTAGGCTAATCTGACAGATGCCTTAGCGCATGTCTGCAGAGGTTTGCCCTTCTCGGCAGAAGCCAGCACGTTGTTTGACTGCAAGCACGGCGTGATGGGCTAGCTGCTGGCATATCACCCCATTTGTTTGACTGTGAGAAAAGGAATCGACCTTGAGGGAGCCATGTTTTGCCGAGCTTAGTCTGCTGGACTTGGCATTCCTCTTTTTGAGGTTATGAGCGCCCAAGCTTCGGATGCGCTTATGAATGGGACTCCGCGTGCAGCTGGAGGTCAGACTGTTGGCTATGGTTCGGCTGTGGAGCAGCCGGCTTCAGAACCTGCAGGTCCGAAGGCTGGAAATTCGAATGGTGGTGCTTTGGTACAAGGCCAGGCGCCTTTACAGCAAGCTCCGGACGATGGGGGGGTGGAAGGCCCTCGGCCATCAACGCAGCCGGAAGCGTCTGCTGAGGCAGACTCAGGAGCTACAGATGGTGGGATCGTACAACCAGTGCAGCAGGGTCGTGGCCTGGGACTACAGGACAGCTCGCAAACCAGCGCGCAACGTGTTGAAGTAGCTGTCGGGTCAGCAGGCTCGATCCCAGAAGTTGGTTTGTTTCCTGCAGAACAAGGCTCTGGAGAACAAGAAGCAGGAAGGGGATTTTTTACCCCGAGATCTCGGACCTCCTATTCGGGAGGAAGCCAGCCGACGACGGGTGTCTGGCAAGGATGGGTTTCGAGATTGGGTGAGCTATTTGCTCAGCCCGCGCCTCCGGGCTGGCTGCCAAGCCCGATTCCATCACCCCCGAGGCCTCCGATGCGGCTTGCGAGAAGAGCGCTGGACCTTGGCTCAGCAGATGTGGTGGATGATGGTGTTAGTGGGTATAGGGGTCAACTTAGAAACCCTAATGCCCTAACCCCCTCGAGCAGCAGCGTGCCAGCAGAAGCAATACAGGCAGAGGTACAGCGGCAGTTGGGATCGTTGCTGGATCGTTTGTCTGCAGCAGAGACTGAGAATGCGCGGTTGCAAGAGGCACTACACGAGCAAGCAGCGACGAGGTCTTCTATACCGCAGGGTGAGTGTCTACCTGCTCCAATTCCTGTTCCAGTACCTGAGGGTCCCGGACGAGGAGTAGGGGATCCTGGACTTCGAGGTGGAGGGCAGGGTCTTTCAGATCCATGGTCCGCTATATGGGAAGGCCTATCGGGCAAGTTCGGGTCAAAGGCCAAGGCTGGAGCAGCGAGGTCATCAACTCCACCAATGGGCGGAAGGAATGAGACTGCTTCAAGACCGACTACATTATCAGCCCCAGACCCGGGACGACCTTCATCGTCAGCTCCTGCTCCGCCGCATGGAATTCTTGAGGCTCTGGCCGCCGGGGTTCAGCAGCTTCAGGATCTGCAGGCCAGGGCGATGAAGAAAGATGGCAGTGCAGAGGACTCCCCTGAGGTGGTCAAAACGGCTACAGTCGCGCTCCCAGAACTCGCCCCTCCTTTGAGCGAGACGAGTGGTCTTCAGTTGCAGGATTGGTTGGTGCAAGTGACTACATCAATGCAAGACCTCTCGTCTGGGTCCGGTGACTGGTGGGAGTATGTGAGGGAGATGGTTACAGAAACCTATGGGCGATGGCTTGCGGCTACCCCATTGGAGCGCTTACAGATCTTCCCGGCGGATCATCAGAGACTTGCCTCGGGAAGGTGGACCCGGGTGAATGCGCGAGCTTGTGCACTGATGATGCAATCGTTTTCGGAGGTCACTAAAGCTGACCTCATTGCAAGGAGATCGACTCAGTCAGCGGTGTTGATGCTGTTCAGAGTTTACACGATGTACCAGCCGGGCGGGACTGCTGAGCGAGGTGTTGTGTTGAAGCATCTGCAAGGGGCTGAGGCACCGAGTGATGTGACAGGATGCTTAACTATGCTTCGGAGCTGGCCTAGGTGGTTACAGAGGTGTAAGGACATGAACATGACGGTCCCGGACGGTTCGTTGCTAGCCCGCAGCTTGACAAATACAGCGTCGAAGTTCCTAGCCGAGAACCCGGATGCAGTGTTTCGAACCCCAGTTGGTTCGATCGACGTATCGGATTGATGGGCAGCCTAAGATCGAGGATGTCGTTCGGTACCAGCAGCACCTTCAGGCTGAGATTGAAAATATCATGATCTCAAGAACCACAGCAGGACCTACCATAAGGACTATTACGCCAGGAACATCGACCTCTACCACCACTTCTTCGAGTACCAGGCCCTGCAAGTACTTCCTTAAGGCCTCTGGATGTCGACGTGGAGGGAAATGTCCTTTTCTTCACAGTGTTGAAGGACTAAGCAAAGTTGAGAGGGCGAAGAAGTGCTTGTGCTGCGGGGCGGAGGATCATAGACAGCGTGATTGTCCGACCAAGGCACCAAGGCCTGGGACGACTGCCCGAGCTCAGGGTGATCGACAGTCCTCGTCAGCGCCAACATCGCCAACGTCCGCCTCCGTTAACGCTGCTCAGGTCGAACCGGATGGTGAGATTTCCCCGACGAAGGCCAGTGACAGTGCTGTGGCATCGGGTCAGCCGGTGTTGTCGTGGGAAGCGCTTCTTCAAGCCGCTGCCAAGGTGGCAGGAGGAGTGCCGTTGTCAGAACCAAAGGCGCCTTCAATGAGGGTGATGAGCATTCATGGAGGATCGCCAGCTGGAATGGACGGTGAAGCCTATGCATTGGTAGATTCAGGTGCTACACATCCTCTTCGTCGAGCTCGCAGTGGTGATGAGTGGAATGAGGCGAATCCAGTGGTGGTTCATCTCGCTGGGGGTGAAGTTGTGGAGTTGAGAATGAATGCTGCAGGAACCCTGTTGGTACCAGCAGGGAATGCTACAAGAAGGGCGTCGTCGTCTCCTATCGTACCACTTGGCTCACTGGTTGGAGTGCTGGGGTACAAGTTGGAGTGGCATGGCTCCCGCTGCAAACTTACAAGCCGAGAGGGTGAAACAATAACGCTTCGAGTTCGTGATGGGTGCCCGGAAATCACTGAGCGCCAGGCCTTGGAGTTGATCTCGAGGATTGAAGACAAGAAGCTTGACACTTTGCGCTCGGCGACTGCAGCAACCAAGACCACAATCAGGGAGGCCGCGGTGTCGATGAACAAGTCATGGTTCGATCACTTGATTTCCTATTGCGGTTCTGGCATCAGTTCGGAAGCCTTGATGGCGATTCAGTCGGCCTCGTTTTTCCAAGACCTACCCTCGGAATCTTTGCATGGGCTTGCAGAGGCGGACCCTATATCCAATGGGTGGGACGCACTGCGTGGACTACAGCATCTGAACCGGAAGACGAGAAAGAAGCTATGGTCGTCGAAGCAGTGGGTTGTGCACCTCTTCGCAGGAAAGACTCCGAATGAAGAGGTGATGTTCCTGGAAAGACAGGGCTTTGCGGTGCTAGAGTTGGACCTTGAGCGTGGGAAGTCACATGATGTACGGGATCCGTTGGTTTGGAGGGCTTTGGAGTGGGCTGCAAGAACCGGGAGAATAGCATCAATTATTGGAGGACCACCCCAGAATACCTTCATGTTGAGGCGCAACATGACCCCTGGACCAGAGCCGCTGAGGAGCCCGGACTATCCCTATGGTGGATGGTATGGACAATCCGACAAGGATGTGAACTTGGTGAATAAACATACAAACTTGTTCGTGAGGATGATCTACTTGCACGCTTTGGCCACAGCTGGGAGATGCACCTTTCCACCGGGGCCGAATGACGTGAAGGAAGTGGGTTTTCTGTTGGAGCAGCCTAGAGACCCGAGATCCTACATGCTGTTCACAGATCCGCTGGCAAAGGATTCCGTGAGTTTCTGGAGGACGGGTTTGTGGATTCAGTACAAGGAAGAAGCCGGGTTGAGTACGTTTAGCTTCGATATGTCATCTTTGGGAAAGGCTCTGTCGCGACAAACCATGGTTGGTACAAATCTTCCTCTTCGGCATCTACATGGATTGCGGGGAAGGATCCAGCGAGATGCGCAGCCGGCAGTAAAGGCCCCGCCGTCAGTGTGGACCAAGGAGTTCTCGGAGGTGGTTTCTATTGCTGTCAGGGAGCAGAGGTTGTCAGCGAGGATGTTGAGGATGTCGGCCGAGCAATGGAAGGAGCATGTGCGTAGGGGACATTTGCCTTTCCGGCCGGATTGTATGACCTGTGTGACAGCTGGGGCAACTGGTCGTCGGCATTCTCGAGTAGAGCATCCTAGTTGTTTTGTGCTATCTGCAGATGTGTCTGGGCCACTCAAAGTACCAGGCCTAGACGCGGACGCGAGAGGAGCATTCCCGAAGCCTTACAAGTACATGTTTGTTGCCAAGCTTACTATCCCAAAGACGTTTGTTGATGATGGTAGAGGGCTTGGGGTGGATTATGATCCTGGAGAACTTGATGCAACAGAGCCTCCAGGTGAAGACGCTTTTGATTACGAAGACCCCCAAGAGCCGGGAGTAGATCCAGCACCTCCAGATGGCGAAGAGCTACCAGTGGATGAAGAGGAGCCTGAAGATCCGCCGCAGCAGCGCCTCAACCCGGAGGAGGATTTGGACCTGTCTGGCCCCGAGATGGTGAACCTTGTATTTTCATCGGGTCTAACAGATAACAAAGGGTCTACGGTGCTGGAGGCGATCCAGGATGTGGTGACGTACTGCTGGGCTCTCAATATACCCATTGTGAGGTTCCACTGTGATCGCGGCATGGAATTCTATGCTAAAGCTACTCGTCAGTGGATAAAGTACCATGGGATGAGGTTTACTACCAGTGAAGGAGGACTGCATCAGCAAAATGGAAGAGTCGAGAACGCTGTCCGCTATATTAAGCAAAGAGCAAGAACCCTGTTGATTGGTGCAAAGTTGCCTCAAAGATTATGGCCACAAGCAGTACATATGGCAGCATCGATGCAGAGGGCTTCTGTTCTGGGTATGGAGACTCGATTAGCAGCGCCTTTTGGAGCCAAGGTACTGGTCAGGAGGAGGGAGTATGGTGGAACCGCAGAACCAGGGAAACCTGATGATTTGGCACCGAGATGGCTGGAAGGAAGATATTTGGGTCTATCTGAAACTGTTCGTCGTGGACATCTTGTTTACTTGAGTGGAGAAGATGGGGAAAAGTTTGTCCACACAGTGAATGTGCGAGTTGGACTCGATGATCATCCTGAGCCGGATCTTGGTGTGGAAGCTGATCTACCAGGACCTCCTAGCAGGCGACTTCGTGAAAAGGCACGAGGAAGTGGAGATGTGATTGCAGTTTCAAAAGCTCAAGTTGTGGTTGGCAGCGAAGAGCTAAAGCAAAGGGCGTTGAGAGTGTTGGAGGATTGGTCCCAGGAGGAGGCTGAAGAGTTGATGGTACAAATTGCCTTGAGCCTGAGTCCTGCCGAAAGGGTCTATGGAGTCTTCCGGCATGGTGGGCGCGTGGGTTTGACGAAGGCAACCTATGATCGTCCATGGATAGCAGAGTTGTTTGTCAAGGCCCTGAAGCAGAGATGCCAAGAAGCTGAGTTCACGGCACTGTACATCTCGGTGAATACGACAAGGGAGCTCCATGTTGACTCCAACAATCTCACTGGGATGCCGAACTATGTTTATCCAATTGCAATGCCGCAGCGAGGAGGAGATCTTTGGATTGAGCTTTGTGACGGAGATGTAGTTCGAGGAAAGATTGTGGAGATGATGGACCAGAACAAAAGGTCTCGTTATGGATGTGTCCAGCCCCTTACCAGTGGATCAGTCATGTCATTCAATCCTTATCGAAGACACGCAGTATTGCCTTGGAAGGGAATGAGAGTGGTGGCTGTAGGCTACACTCCAGGAGTTCCACAAAATTTGTCGGGTCCAGAACGTGAAGTACTGGCAAACCTGGGATTTCCTGTTCCTGCGGAGGTTGAGATGCTGTCAATAAGAGCCCTTTCAGTACGAAGGATGAAGTATGAGGCTACAGTCCAGGAGGAAGATATTGCATGTGATCAACCAAGTGGTATCCTGTTGTCTGATGGCTCAGTTTTGCATGAACGAACAGATGTGAAGGAAGGGATCTATGATATGGGCACCACGATCCAGGAGGAGGGGGCTGAGGAAGTGGAGCAGTGGGATATGTTCTTACCGCTTGAAGAAGGTGAACCCCAATGTGTTCCCAAAGTCCTGATTGCCTCGTGTGAGGGGATCCCAGTGATAGCAAAGACTGAGGTCAACTACACCGTCGGGATTGAAGGACTTCTCAGTTCATTGTCAGCTCCACTTACGGTGGTACACAATGTGGATCCGTCGGAAGCAGCAGCATCTTTCACGGAGTGGAGAAAGCCAGCTATGAAAGAGATTGCATCCTTTGACAAGGCAGCCGTGAAGGTTCAGAGCAATGATCCTCAGGTGGTTGCGGACTTGAAGAGTGGCAAGGCAAAGGTTGTTCCGATGAAGATTGTCTACACTGTAAAACCTCCTTCGGAGGACGCCATCGCAGATGGGCAGCTGTACAGACGTAAAGTGAAGATCGTGGCTTGTGGAAACATGATGGCAGACAGTGGTGAGGAGACTTACGCAGGAGCTGCTCCGGCCGAAGTGGTGCGATCCTCATTGTCGGTGGCAAGCTTGAATGGCTGGGATGCTGCAGTCCTTGATGTAACAGCAGCGTTTCTTCAGACCCCGTTGAGCGAGGTTCAGTGTAAGCAGAGGATTCTTGGACAGCCCCCGCGTGCTTTGGTGAGAGCAGGTCTATGTGGAGAAAAGGAACTCTGGGAGTTTACACACGCCGTATATGGACTCAGAGAATCTCCTCGTTGGTGGGGTGAATTCAGGGACGAAAAGATGGCCCAGCTGAACATCGTTGTCGGTGAGAGGAGGATCAAACTTCTTCAATGCAGGGTGGAAGGAAGCTGGTGGAGACTATTGGATGATTCAGTTTTGGTTGGTCTGGTCGTTATTTACGTTGACGACTTACTGATTTGCTCGACCCCGGACATTATCAAGGCGGTCTCAATGTCAGTGAGGAAGTTGTGGGACACCAGCGAGTTGTCTTGGGCTTCTGACGGGGGTATACGATTCTTGGGCATAGAGATCGTGAAGGTCGAGGATGGTTTTGCACTGAATCAGGAGCCATATATCCGAGAACTGACGAGGATTCATTCAATACCAGCAACCAAGAAAGATGTGATCCCGGTCGCAAAGGAGCAGGCCTCGTTCGTGATTGAGCCCGAGGAAGCGGTTTTCACGTCCGAGGAGCTGAAGGCAGCGCAGCAACTGGCCGGTGAGATATTATGGTTGGCGCAGCGTACGCGACCAGAAGTGAGCTACGCATCCAGCCTTATAAGCTCTCTAAGTGCCAGGGCGCCAAGATGCTCTGCAGCAATCGCCAAAAAATGCATCGGCTTCCTCCAGGGCACGTCCAAGCAGCATCTATGGATCCGAGCGTCCTCCAAGGAACTCATTGCTTGGACAGACGCATCATATGCGCCGGATGGAGGACGTTCCCATACAGGGTGGCTGCTGACGATAGGACAGGCGCCGATTAACTGGCGATCAGCTCGCCAGAGTACAATAACGTTGTCGACTGCTGAAAGCGAGCTTGCTGCAAGTGTGGAGGGAGCATTGGCTCTTTTAAGTGCGGAAGCTCTTCTCTCCGAGCTGAACCTGGGAAAGATGCGATCGAGGCTGCGCACAGACAGTACCTCGTCTGTAGCAATACAGCGAGGTTCAGGTTCGTGGCGAACTCGTCACTTGAGGATCAAGGCTGGATGGATCTATGAACGACTGCAGGCAGAAGACTTGGAGCTGGAGCATTGGCCTGGAGATTTACAATTGGCTGATATGCTGACAAAACCTCTCTCGTCTATCCGGCTGCGTTCGTTGGCTCAGATGACCGGTCTTATGCCCCTTGAGGAGATCCTGTCTGAGCTGGGTAAGCAGCAGCACAGCAATACTTCCGGCAGCAGCAGCGCTTTGGCCCCTAGATCCCATGGGTTTAAGGTTTTGGTTGCAATGATGGTGTTGTCGCAGGCAGTTGTTGGAAGTGAGGCAACCGAGCTGACTGTGTATGAGCCATTAGTGGTTGACAGGACCTTGTTGGCGTGGTGCGCTTTTGTGGTGGTTGCTTTGCTGTGGACAGCGGCTTGGGAGCTGATCAATTATGCAGGGTGGAGGATTTACCTTAATGCTGTTCCTGGGGCCGGCAATCGGAGATTGAGAAGACTGCAGCGCATTCGTGACACGACTGCAGAAGCAATACGGAATGAGCTGGATGTGCGTCGTCAAGCCGAGGGCCGCCAACTTCCTGTTGAGACACAGCGGGCGCAAGATCTGGGTGCTCCTTATGTCGCTGGCAGAAGGCGTGATAGAACTGAGTCGAGTGCAAGAGTTCCCAGTGAGCCGCTGGGATCTGGGCTTACTGTCTACAGATCAAATCAAAGGGACCGTGCTGTCCAAACCACAGGGCCAGCATTTGCTCCACAGCAACCTCAAGTGCGTACAGAAATCAGAAGGGAGGTGAAGATCCCGGAGCATGTGCACATCGTTCCGGGTAATCAGTGCTTCCATGTCTTCAACCCTTGTCATGCGTTCAGGCATCGTGGAACTCAAGAGAGAGTGCAGACGCTTAGGATTTGTGAGTACTGCGTTCGACATCAAGGTCAAGATCCACAGATCGGTGCTCCTAGCATTGATGAACTTCTTCGCTCTGGACAAAGACCAGCCTACGATCGTCCTGGAGCAGACTTGGGATAGTCAAGGGTGGGCTGACGCCCGCCTTGAGGAGGAGTGAGGAAATCCAGGACTGTGCTCTGTCTTGACCAGACTTTCATGTCAGAAAGGCGGTGTATGGTCCGGTGCCTGGCTCAGACAAGGCTACGATGTAAGCGTCTTGGGCCAGGAGTTTTCAGATTTAGCATGCCTGCAAATGCATGTAGTCATAGCAAGTCAGCAAGGGTAGGCTAATCTGACAGATGCCTTAGCGCATGTCTGCAGAGGTTTGCCCTTCTCGGCAGAAGCCAGCACGTTGTTTGACTGTGAGAAAAGGAATCGACCTTGAGGGAGCCATGTTTTGCCGAGCTTAGTCTGCTGGACTTGGCATTCCTCTTTTTGAATAAGGGTTACTCTAGGGGTTCTAGAATGTAGGGGCCTGAATAATTAGAATAGGGTTTTGGGGCCCAGTATGTTGTGCTTATAAAAAAGAAACCCCAAAATTGTACAGGTAATTATCCAGGCCCCTATATTAGACGTTTCCTTCAATGGGCCCCGGTGAAAGATTTTACAAAGGATACGCTAAGGGTTTACAAGCGCCCGAGCAAATTCGACTAGGGTGTGGGAGCATGTTGTGCTGAAGTCACAATAGGAACCCTAAAAGAACAACTGTGTCATTGCATAACTCAGGCTTCTCTATACAACTCCCTGACCTGACGTATACAAAACCAAGCCCGTGTAACCGTATAAACTCGGCAAGAGTCTCTATATGCTTCAGCACTGGCTTTTGCAATGCTCCACGGTCCAGGTGCGACAGAAGCGGTACTCCTGGCGGCGGCACGAACACTGCTTTTATTTTCTTATATAGGCTGTAAACGTGTTTGTATAGAATCTGTCTGCCTGCGCTATAAGGGTTTAGGTATGGAGTTTCAGGATCTAGGGACTTTTGGGGCTTTCGGGTGTTAGCGTCAAAACTTGCTTGTTTCGTGGAGTTCAAAGGCTCCCTTTCCGAAAAAGCCTGACTCCGACTGAAGCCTTGCTGAAGCTCAACCCCGACAGACCCCCAAACCACTCTCTGTTCAACCAAAGATACCTTAGGGTTCAGGGTTTAGGGCCTACTGTACTATAGGGGCCTTAATAATTAGAATAGGATTTTGGGGCCCATTATACTATAGTTATAAAACAGGAACCCCGCAACATTTTTATTAGTAATTCTTATTTGGTAATTATTTAGGCCCCTACATTACCCACTACCCACTACTGTTCCTTGCTATGCGAGTACTGGTACCAGGTGTGGTTGAGAAGTCCTGCTCCGGATCTCAACCCTAAATCCCAAGCCCTACTTGGAGGTTCATGGGTAGTTATGAGTGGAGTTATAAGCCCCCTAATATAGGTTATAACTATTGTTACCCTACTTATAAGCCTACTTATAGCTACCCATGAACCTCCAAGTAGGGGTCCAACATGCAGACCCACTTGGAAGATCCCCGCGGGGGTAGTGAACTTGGTGGACCTTCTAGTTTGGTACCGAATGTCGCTGCAGGGTACGTTTCTGGGAACCTTCAAGATTTTCAGGGGGTCTCGAACACTGTCCCGAGATTTCCGATATAGTTGATGTGCATGTGATAGACGTCATCTTAAAATACCGTTGCTTAGTGTAGGTAGGTCATTGGACTAGCTCTCTTTGTCAACATCCAAGCCAATAAGACGACATAATTCCAGTTAGACCAAGAACACGATCCCGCCAAACGATCGTAGTGGCTGAACATGGACCCAGTCACAGTCTCCATTCGTCCGAAACTGCAACCCGAAGCCCCAAACTCCCTCAACCCTGAACCCCAAACTCCCTAAACCCTAAACCCTAAACCCTAAACCCTAAGCCCTAAACCCCATCCCCAACCTCAACCCCTAAGCCGTCCTTGTAGAAAGACCCGCAGTGAAAGCAGCCTGCGTCGTGGACCTTGCAAGAGGCGACCTCGGGCACAGGACCCTGAACTGAAATCTTGCTGATCAGTTAGGAAAACCAGCAAACTTGTCATAGTAGGGCCATATATATATATATATATATATACACAGAATTATATATAAATAGATATATAGATTATATATATATATATATACATACAGAGAGAGAGAGAGAGGGTATATAGTATGTGTGAACACGATGCTTCATCATGATAGTAAGTGCAAATGCATTAATCGTGGTAATTAGAGTGTTTCACTGGCTGTGGCTGGATCTCTGGTTTAGGTTTTAGGGTCCCCCAAGATAGCAAGGAATCTACGGTACCTCGGCTCGTGGTACCAGCTAGTGGCAGCAAAAACAAGATCGTCCTAAATCCTAAACCTTGCTTTCTCTACTTCGGGCTCTGTGTGAGGTCATTTTAGTTTATGGAACTTCATGTATCTACATAATGGCAGTAGGCACTACAACACTAACACCCCAAACGCCCAAACTCCGAACCCTGTACTCCCTATACTCCTAAGACCAGATCCTCTCTGGGGAGGCAGCCCCTGCAACAAAAAATGGGCTCTGTCGAACGAGTTCAACTCCCCAGAAACCCCAATACCCCTTAATCAAGGAATATTCCTTAAATTATAGGGGCCTCAATATTATGATTTCAGTACATTCCTTAATTGAGGGGTATTGGGCTCTCTGGGTTCCGCTAAAGCAATCCACGTCGCATGCGAGTGCGGCGGGCCGCCGCGGCAAACGTCGCGCAGAAAGGCCGAAACCGCTCCAGCCGATCCTGCAAAATGTGGGACAATATAGGGGCCTTAATAATTAGAATAGGGTTCCTTTTCAAGGGTTCCTTAAAAGGGGATACTTTAAGGGTGAGTTACTATAAGGGTTCTAAAATATAGGGGCCTTAATGATTAGAATAGGGTTTTGGGGCCCATTATGCCAGAATCATAATAAGGACCGCCCCCCCCGCCCCCCACCCAAATAGTATAGGTACTAGTAATTATTGAGGCCCCTACATTATTCTAGGGTTTAGAGCTCTGCATCCCCCTAAATAAGCGGACCCGTTTTAAGGGCCGAACTCCGTCAGAAATCAAGGGTTTCCCCATCAGTTTGCTTCACTGACCTCTGGGGTTTGGAATTATGGTTGAGTGAGAAGTAGATCTTGGCTAATCATACTCTTGCTGTTACCTTAAATTTCCCCTTTGCTATGAAGTCGCTACTGCAAAGCTCCGGATTGAGGATGTAGGGCATGGGGTAGGGGCTGATATGAAACTCATAACCTCCATCCTGCAAACAAACGCTGGGTACTAGCGGCACCGATCTTCTCTGAAAGCCGAAGCATCTCCTGGACCCTCAGCCCCAAAGGCCTGAACCCTACACTCTCAAGAATTTCGGAATCCTTTAACCCTCTCCTAAACCCTAAACCCTAAACCCTAAACCCTAAACCCTAAACCCTCCCTCACCATTTCCTCTCTCTCTCTCTCTCTCTCTCTCTCTCTCTCTCTCTTAGGGCCTAGGGTTCAGGAATTAGCAATTCTTTGCAACACCTTGTAAACTTTGCGTAAAGAAGTTCGGCAACAAGACACCTGGGTGTGCTGGTAGGCTGGGTGGACTTCTGAAGGTTGTCAGCACAGCAACAGGGACTAACTTAGACAACTATAGTTGCTTTACCTGCAGCCCCAATGTAGGGGCCTTAATAATTAGTATAGGGCTTTGGGGGCTCCTTATAATTATAGTAGAATAGATCCCACCCTGTTCTAATTATATTAAGGCCCCTATATTACTTCCTAAGTGCTGAGTCCCCTGATGCTCACCCAGAGAACCCAATACCCCTTAATTAAGGAACATACCTTAAATCATAATACTAAGGCCCCTATAATTTAAGGAATATTCCCTGATTAAGGGATATTGGGTTCTCTGGGTGGTAAACCCTAAATTCTAAACCCTAAACCCTAAACCCTGAACCCTAAACCCTAAAACCTAAACCCTAAACCCATTCTAAACCCTATAAAGCTTAAAGACTTGCAGGATCGGGGAGGCATTTCCGATGGGTCCTTCCACGTGTCCCAGCACGCAGCCGCAAGTTGAGCAAGTCGCGTGAGAACCTCGGATTCTCTCCTTCGGGTTTACGTACGGTTTAGGGTTTAGGGTTTAGGGTTTAGGGTTTAGGGTTTAGGGAGGGGTTTTAACCCTTCCGGGTGTAGGGTTTAATCGGGGGTTTAAGTCTTTTTGGGGGGTACATAGAGTTTAGAGGTGTAGTGGTGTACGATTCTTAAGATTCTAGAGGTGTCTGGCAGTGGAGGACTGTATCAGTGCTCGGTTCCATAAGAGTCCTAAACCCTAAACCCTAAACCCTAAAGGGTTCGGACTTTGGGGGTTTTAGGGGCCTTGCCTGCGGATCCCAGAAACGAACCACGCTGAATGCCATCCCCTGGCAGAGGGACCTGCTCATCTGCTGCCAAACTATTCCAGTTTGCAGGCAGCTTTCCGAAAGGAGCTCCAAGCCAGAAATCCCTAAACCCTAAACCCTAAACCCTAAACCCTAAACCCTAAACCCTAAACCGTCTTTTATTCTGGGTGATTTTTGTGTCGGCATGAAGATTCTAGAAGTTCCGACTCGCAACCCCATTTTCCGGAACTCAAACAGCTCAAAGACTTCGAAGGCTCCAATCCAGAGTGTACCTATAGTCTCCATTGTAGTTCCTTTTTGGGGGTTACCTTTTAGGGTCCTTAATATAAAATTGGTTAAAAAAAAGAACTACAATGGAGACTATAGGTATTCCACTTCCCAACTCCAAGAGCGAATGCTCAAAACTTTGGATGCTTTGTGTGCTGTTCCATTCTTTTCTTTCACCCAAACAGATTCGAGTTTTCCAAGTGCTTACAGTCCAACCATGTAGGCTTGATAGCTTTTCTGCTTCCGGACACCTTTTTTGTGCAGTACCGAAGCTCTTCGAAGGGGGAAGCCCTTCCGATAGTTGCCCGAAGCTAAGGGCCCTTTCCAGGCTTCGTTTGGAAAAGCAAAAGCATGCTTCGGATATCAATACGGCCACCCTACTTTGCATTCTTTGCCTGTCCTTTTGGACATCTTCCCACGGAGCATGTGTAATACCTATATGTATATACAGATGTATACCTACAGATGTGTATGTGTATATGCACATATACTTATATGAGTATGTATACATACATATATATATATATATACTATACATACCTAACTGTTTATGTGTCTACATATGCATTTGCATGCATGCATACATACATACATACATGCATACATGCATATATATATATATATATACATACATGCATGCATGCTTACATACATACATACATACATACATACATACATACATACATACATACATACATACAGGCTATCAGCGCTTGCGACTTGAAGTTTCAGGGGCTGCGATGTGAGCGACTTTCGTTCCACACTCCTAAACTTTGGCGAAACACTATGCCCTGAGTTAACCGAGTTTGAAAAACTGGCACAAAAAGGTTTAAGGGTTGGGGTTGAGGGGTTAGGGCCTACAATCCAACCCCAAGCTCAAATTCCCCTCATCCCCCTCAAAACAACCGCTTCGAGCCCTAAAAGCTACACCCTGAGCTTGAAAAATGAGTCCCCAAACTCCTAACCCTACACGCGAAGCCCTAAACTCCCAAACCCGAAACCCTAAACCCTAATCACACTTTGCCAGGATGCCATCGTAGGTTTTGTCCCCACCGTTGGCGACCCAGCCCTTCACGCCCTTAGCCTCCGTTGGACTATGGAGGTTTTTGGCCCGGGGGGGGGAATCATGTTGCTCTTTTCTGACTTCCTTGCTGTGGGTTTGGGGGGCTTGGCTTTTAGGGTTTGGGTGTGCAAGACTTCGAGATTTAGTGTCTCTTGGGTTTTCCGGGTCGGTGTTTGGAAGGTGTTTCTGCCTATGCGCAGGGCTTCTGGGTACGTGGGTTGATGACAAGTTTCAAGTGGTTTAATGTGCAGGGTGTGGCATGCAGGTTCTGGGTTTATGGTGGGGTGCAAGCATTAAGATATCTTTGAGGGCTTGGGTTGGTCAGCCAAGGAGTACCAATCGCATCAAGCTGATCCAAGAGGGTCCACATATAGTACCATTATGGAATGAAGTCCCCAAAGCCATAATGGGGATGGTCTTTTGGGACCTAATTCCATAATGGTACTGTACATGGACCCTCTGGGGATGCGACGTTTTTGAATTGTTGGCACAGCGCCGCGAATGCTAAGAATGTACTACAGGAGCCTGACCAGTCTGTAGACCATAGTAGAAGCCCGAAAGTTGGAAACCCAATAGCCTCGACCCCTAAACGTAATGCATAAGGAATCCCAACACTATTTGTCCCTAATCCGGCTTCCAGTTTTTTGGGGCTTACTATAGGATGAACATAGCCGAAAAATAATTAGCACCTCTTCCGATACCCCCATCCCTCCCTGACGAGGAGTGGGTTGCTAACGGTTCCTGTGTCACACCGACCTTCCAGAGGTGCTTCATGAAGACCATAGCTGATCATGGGCAGTTATAAATGGAGTTATAAGTCCCCTAGTAGAGGTTATAACTGTAGTTACCCTACTTAAAACCCTACTTATAACTACCCATGAACCTCCAAGTATGGAAGAACATCAATCAAACCAGTATTCAATCCCACCTCTGTTCGACCCCACAACCATAAACGACTTTCTCAGCGCTGAAGGACGGGGGCTGGGTATTCCGTGGCCACAGACTCCACAAGGAATAAATTGTCGAAGGTACCGTTCCACCGTGCGTCTCGGAAGCTACTTAAGATCCACGGTAACTCCGTAACTAAGGGGTATTGGAGTTTCGGGGCAATATAAGGGGGCCTTGATAAGTAGAACAGGGTGTTGGGGCACATTATACCATAATTATGAAAAGATAGGTAATTATTGAGGCCCCTACATTAGGTTTCGAAGTAGTATACATGTGGTATACTATACTATAATTATGATAAGGAAACCCCAAAATAGCGATAGCATTGGTAGTTATTTGGGGGTTTCCGAAAATAGGGGACCCTAATATGGTACCCTAAATAGTAGGATCCCTATCATACGGACCCCAAAATAAGGTACCCTAATTTTCGGGAACTCCCAATTTAGGCCCGTACATGCTGCTAACTCTGTGCGCCTTCGCTTTGCCGACCACCCAGTTCCGGTAGTGTACCATCTGGACTTTGCCTGACAGGCGGCTCAACGGTTGATGGACAAAATCCTGCATGACCTTATATGGGTGGTTGTCAAAATTATGGTCCCTTTTGGGGTACCCTAAATAATAGGTGCCGTATTATAATAAGGACCCAAAAAGGGACCCTAATTTTGACAACCACCTATATATCTAAACTATGGGTTTTATGGTACTATACTATATTTGGGTCATGCAGAACTTTGTCCATCAACAGAAGGACCCAAAAGAGCATTTTGCGTCAAGGCACTGTGAGACTATGATGTAAACTCTCGAGTTGACCAAGTTGCCACCAAGACAGAGCAGGCTTGCCAAAAAAACGAGCTAAGATGTGTAAGCTGCCGCTTCCCTAAACCCTTAACCCTAAACCCCCCAAAGGTCCGCCTGTAAGAATGAAGTTCCGGCAGGTCGTTCCGTTCAAGGTGTCAGAAGACGAGGAAAGCTCTCCTTGCCAAGGAGAATAGGGTTAAAAGGGCTGGATTTAGGGTTTAGGGTTTATGGGTTAGGGTTCTTAACTGGGTTGTGGGGGTCTGCGTGAGACTTAAATGCTTTATGATTGTTTAAGGGCACTTGTTTGTAGGCCCTCAATAATGGAATGCACCTCAAACTGCATTGAGGATCCCAGCAAAATTTAAGGCATGGCATATGTCTCGACTATTTAAAGGCAAAGTTTGTGAGTTTCCCGGGTGAACAACCAAGGAGAAAGTTCAGAGCTTCCTCTCTGACGGCTCCCAGATTCGTTACTCTCTTTTATGATGGCTCCTATAACAACAAACCCTTAAGTCTCATATGTGCGTATATGTGGGTGGTTGTTAAAATTATGGTCCCTTTTTGGGTCCGTAATATAATACGGCACCTAATGTTTAGGGTACCCAAAAAGGGACCTTAATTTTGACAACCACCCATGTGTATTGTGTACTTACTCATTTCTTGAATTGTTCCTTCCCTTATATATGTATATGTTTGCCTACGTCAGAAACTAGACCCACTAAATCCCTAAACCCTAAACCCTAAACCCTAAACTCTAAACCCCTTAATACTCCAGATCCAAGTCTCCATCCAGCGCATCATCGAAAGTCACCTGATGAGGGCTTAGTGGTGCACCCCCACTCGGAGGTCCGGAGCACTTGTAGCGGCACTTTGCGCTATCCATGTATGACACAACTATCACTGTTGCCTGAGTTGTGAAAGGTCTGTACCTTAAGGACGAAATGACCTCTAAAAGGGATTAGGGTTCATACACCATATCGGGATTCATAGTATAAGGGTACAGGGCCCCTACTTTTAAGGCTCATCTCGTCCTTAAGGTACTTTAGGGTTTAGGGTTAATCGGGTACTACTTTGACCGTTGAGGTTCACTGTTGCAGACCTGCTTCGCCGCGCGCTGCAGGAGGTTCACGGCGCCTTCGCCGTCGGGGCACTCCTCCGCGCCGGAGGCCAGCCACAGCATGCCAAGGAATAGGCGCCACATTGTGTCTGAACCCTAAACCCTAAAGCCTAAAGAATAAAGCCTAAACCCTAAAGCCTAAACCCGAAACCCCTAAACTTTGAAACCCTCAGATAGGAGGTCCCAATATACTTGAAGAACACATTTCGTGAAGCTCATCTCTCTGTAAGGGGTTGGGCTTCATGATGCCCCAAGCCGTAAAGTGTAAGTGTTGATGTGCCGGTCCCGATTTAACATCAGTTCATGAGATAGGGGTGATGGCTAGCTGCTAGCTATATCCTACGGTAAGTTTTCTGGGAATCATGAAGGCTTTGCTTTAAGCCGACATCCAAAACATCCAATCTCTCGCACACCAGCCCGAAACTGGAAAAGAAGCAAAGCCCTTGACACATCTAAATAACACAAAGCAACCTTAGGCACCCAACCAACCCTACTTGAATCCTAGTAAAACCCTGAGCTCAGAACTTGAACTCTAAGCGCTTTTCTCGAGATAGAGACGGCTGCGCGGATGCGAGTAATGAGGGCATACGGTTTAGGGCATACTGTTTAGGTTTAGGGTTTAGGGTGTAAACCCACTGCCAATGCAGGTATTTTTGACCCTACCCGTTACATCCCTGAGCCTGTGACCCACAGACGCCAATATCCCTGAATTAAGGAATATACCTTAAATTATAGTAGGATCCTTAATATGAGGGTATATTCCTTAATTCAGGGATGTTGGAGTCTCTGGGGAGCGGTGTTTCAGGATACCGGGTTCGCGGGTGCAGAATTAGAGTTCAGGGTTTGAGCATTCTCGGGTTTAAGGGCTTCAGGGCGCTAAGCTGCTAAGCTTAGGGCTTAGTTTTCGTTGGTTTCCAAGCGCAGCCCCCTGAACCCTAAGCCCTAAACCGGAGGCTTCATCTCGCTTCTTCAACAATAAGGCCCAAAAAAGTTCGAACTTTTGGGATAGACCCAATAGACAAGGCCAACAAGTTTAAAGTTCTCCTATTGGCTCCCTAAGTCATGATAGATCAGGACCTCGGCTTCTTTTTGTGTTTTGTTTGGCCGCAAGATGGGCCTCTGATCGGATCTCCACGTCCCGGACCCCACCCGCTTGGAGGTTCATGGGCCCAAAGGCTCCATGTACCTTTATAGTAGATACTTCGGCCTTAAAGGGGTCCCTATATAGGTACCTTTAAGGCTTAAGTATCTACTATATGGGTACATGGAGCCTTAGGGGGGTGGTTATAAGTAGGGTAACTATAGTTATAACCTATATTAGGGTACGTATAACTCCACGTATAACCCAGGAACCTCCAAGTAAACCCCAAACTGCGAACTCTAAAGGAAGACTCCAACAGAAGCACCGACGGTTCAAACATGCAAAACCTGCAGGGAAGAGCCATCATCGGCCTAAACCCTAAACCCTAAACCCTAAACCCTAAACTCTATACCTCATACCTCAAGCAGAAGCCTCTGGGGCATATGGGTACTTGTCAAAATTAGGGTCCCTTCGGGGGTACCCTCAATAATACGTGCCGTATTATAATAAGGACCCAAAAAGGGACCATAATTTTGACAACCACCCGAATATGAAGGGAAGCTTCATGGCTTTGGATGCAGGCTTTCGAGGAGTGAGACGTAGAGCGTGTAGGGACCGGGAGTAAGGCTCTTGGATTAGGATGTAGACGTTTAAGGCTCTTGGATTGAAACTCGAAAAGCCAAGACAGCTGCCAAACACGCCCCAAACGTGAGAGGTGCGTCGAATCCTGGCGACGGCTTTGCAGTGGCTGCTAGTTCAAAGGCCCTAAACCCTAAAGCCTAGAAGCTTTACTTTGCGAGCATTTGGGGTTTTCAGGCATTGGCAATTACGGTTTAGGTTTCTGGGGTGCGTTGAAGGTTCGGAGGATCAAGATGCATTGGAAATTAAGGACCCTAAACCCTAGACGCAAACCGAAGCCGCGTGAGCCCGAAACTCTGAAGCCTAAACCGTGGCAAGCAAGGCTAAAACCGTCAAAGGGCTTGGGCTTCGTAGGGTTGAGGGCTTTTGGGTCTAAACCCTAGAAACCCCTAGACCTTGAACCGTAAAGCCTCAAAAAGCGCAGGCCGACACCAACAAAAGCTGGACCACCAACTAAGAAGGTGAATGTGACATGGGGTTTCCGAAGACAGGGGACCCCCAATACAGCACCCGAAATAGTACGGTTGATGATACAAATCCTGCATTACCCACAATATGGAACATACCATAATTCCCATAGTTTAGGGTCCTTTAGGTAATGCAGGATTTATATCATCAACATTAGGATACTTAATCTGTGCGGACCCCCAAAAGAAGATAGCCCCCCCTATGTTCGGAAACTCCCAGATCGAGGGATCCCCGCAAACCTGATAAACCCAAAGTCTGAGAGCCCTACTATAGGGGCCTTCATAATTAGAATAGGGAATTGGGGCCCATTAATCTACATTTATAATAAGGAACCCCTAAAACATATTGGCAATTATTTAAGCCCCTATATTACTTACTAGGCCCAAGGGACTTATGAAACACGGCCAAAAATTAGAGTTTCTTTTTGAGCCCCTTCGGGTATAGGTTTCTTTTTCCGAGCCCCTGGGGTTTAGAATTTCTTGTTTAACCCTAAGGCTAAACCCTAAACCCTAGGCCCTAAACCCTAAACCCTAAACCCTAAACCCTAAACCCTAAACCCTAAACCCTAAACCCTTTAAGCTTTAGGGTTTAGGGCAGACCCCGCTGAGGGGACCTTGTTCCCCAATGATAAGCGCAGCTTCCCAAGTCCCCGGAGCCCTTACCCTAAGGGTCCATGTACCCAACGAGGTTTCCTTTAAGGGTTCCTTTAAAGGGTTGGGTTTAGGGTTTAGGGTTTAGGGTTTAGGGTTCCTTTATAAGGGTACCATAAGGGTCTATAGGGTTTGGGGTTTAAGGGCCCATGTACCCAACTAGTATATACTTTTAAGTTAGGGTTTAGGGTTTAGGGTTTAGGGTTTAGGGCTTAGGTGCTATATTTAGCCACAGCCGCGGGTTTTTATCAGGGATTTTGATATGGGTAGTTTTCTAAATTAGGGTCCCTTCTGGGCTCCTTTTTATAAGGGTGCCGTACTATGTTGGGGACCCAAAAAGGGACCCTAATTTAGAGAACTACCCTTATGCATAAGCCATATTCCTGATTAACCCTAAGGGTCCATGTACCCAACGAGGTTTCCTTTAAGGGTTCCTTTAAAGGGTTCCTTTCTTAAGGGTACCACAAGGGTCTATAGGGTTTGGGGTTTAAGGGTCCATGTACCCAACTAGTATATACTTTGGCCTTAAAGTAGTCCCTATATAGGTAGTTTGGGGCAACGTATCTACTATTTGGGTACATGGACCCTTAGGGTTATGCATAAGCCAAAGCCCCATAAGCCCTAAAACCTAATGTTGGGGCCTTAATAATTAGGATAGGGTTTTGGGGGGGGTTCCTTATTATAACTGAATCCCCTGAAGCCCTATTCTAATATTATAATTGAATACCCCCCAAACCCTGTTCTATCACCCCCCACACCCCTAAACCTTAAAACCTCCCAGGATGTCCTCGTGGGTGACCTGGGCTGACAAAACCCAGGAAGCCGCAGTGGTTGGCTTTGGGTTTGGGGTCTAGGGTTAGGGTTTGGGGTATGGGTTTGGGGTTTGGAGATTAGGGTTTAGGGTTGTCAAGGATCTGTAACAGAGAATGGCGGGGCGGGTAGGGTTGCACTTAGAGTTTGGATCTTTTTGGGGGATCAGGGCGCAGACAGGGTTCATGGCTTTCGATTCGCGGACTAGCCGGCAAGTAGGGCGTATGATAGTTTCGACCCTAAAACCCTAAACTCTAAACCCTAAACCCTAAACCCTAAACCCTAAACCCTAAACCCCAAAACTGATTGATACTGTATGCCCCCCCCCCTGGCTGCTCGAGGGTTTTTAGGCTTGGAGGCCTGGGTCTCCGATGGATCTCTTGACGCATTCCGACTACCCCATAAAGCCTTCCTTTTTCGGGCTCCTTATTATGATTTCTTAGTTTTAAGCCCTCAACAAAGTAGGTTCTTTGGGGTCCAGGTAGGGTTTAGAGTCTGGGATGACGAAGAAAATAAGCAAAGCTTGGAATTCAGAACCAACCCACGTTGAGAATCCAGATGTCGTTTAGACTCCTGCGCCTAACGAAGGGCAAAGGGGTGCCCCGGGTAGCAAACCCACTTTTCAAAACTCAGCCTGGCTTCGGGCTTAGGGCTTCAGGGTTTGGGGTATTTTGGTTTGTCTCAGATCGAACTTGATAGAGATAAGGCTTATTGATGCTCAGCATACCTTAAGCGTTAACACCCATACCACTGCAAATAAGCCAGTCTGCTGATGGCCTGCCTCAATGAAGGCAAGGTACCATACTAAACCCTAAACCCTAAACCCTAAACCCTAAACCCTAAACCCTTAAACCCTAAACTCTAACCCCTTAAAACATAAACCCTAAACCCTAAACCCTTAAACCCTAAACTCTAACCCCTTAAAACATGAACCCTAAACCCTGAACTTCCCAGGGTTCAAGGCGCTGAAGCAAACATGTCAGCATCAGCCACTAGTCAACATAGGGGGCCTTGAAACGGCGGTTCAGGGTGCACCACTTAGAGGATCAGGGGACTAGGTAAGGTTGTAAGAACCTTAGCTCGTGTTGCAGACCATTACAACTACACCTGCCTTTCTGCTAAACCTACTTACTAAGTCCTGTGATCCTTTAAACCCCCATACTTACGGCATGACCGCCTGTGTTACGGTTGATGATATAAATCCTGCATCACCCATAATTAGGGATATACCATAATTCCCATAGTTTCGGGCCCTTAAGGTGATGCAGGACTGAAAAGGGAACTTCAGACCACAGTCGAGGCTGGGCATCGCGCCAAGACCAAGCTTTGCTCAGGAGAGATGCAGATGCCGGAGACCTGGATGACGACCGGCTTCTCTTAGTGCAAAGTCGGGGTCTTAGCAATTAGAATAGGGTTGGGGGGGCATGTTGTACTATAGTCATATAAACGGGCCACCAGTGATGATCTTACGTTTTGTTCCGACCCCAATAGGAAATTGTGACAATGGTATCACGAGGCAGTAGAAATTGGAGCAATGGCATTTAAATGAGCACACTACCTCCCCTTCCTTGCTCCCTGAATCCCTGGTAAGATTTTGCAAAACCCCACATCTGCAACCCTGATATCCCCGAATCCTGGGATGTCAAAACTTAACGTCACAGCAGCTTTGACCGAAAGACACGTCCCAACAGTCCCTCCTGCGTGGTGATACTCGGAGAAAACCAACTCCCAGTTAAATTGCAACCCAAGACATGTAAACGGGGCGTACGTAAAAAAGGGGCTTTTATAATTAGAATAGGGGCCCTCTATACTATGCTTATAAGAAGGAACCCCTATTTAGGTCCCTATATTACAGGCCGGTAAAACTCCATACCAGTCTCTGTGACCGCTCTGAGTATACACCGAACCTTACACCCTACGCGCCAAAACCTTGCTTGGAGGTCATGGGTAGTTATAAGTGCAGTTGTAAGTTGCCGAACATTGCTTATAACTACAGTTATCCTACTTTATAACCCTACTCATATCTACCCATGAACCTCCAAGTGCAACCCTAAAAGCCCCAAACTCTCAAAACACAATGTCTCTTTCTAAGGGCTTTAGGAGGGACCCTTAATAGGGACCCTTAATCCCATTACCTTAAATAACCATTGTATAGTCCCTATATTCCCCTTATATAGACCGGTAGTCCCCATATTAACCCCAACAACCTACAAGGGTCCCTATTAAGGGTCCCTCCTAATGCCCTTAGACTCTTACCGCTCAACCGGCAGATGCTAAGACTCCCCACGCCGAACCGTGGGTCCTGTGGGATGGGTCTGGGGTCGAAGGATTTGGGGGTTTCCGAAAGCCTACTATGGGTTTGGGGTTTAGGGTTTAGGGGTTTAGGGTTTAGGGGTTTAGGGGTTTAGGGGTTTAGGGGTTTAGGGCTTAGGGTTTAGAGCCTAATATGGGAGGTTCCGAAAATTAGGGTACCTTATTTTGGGGTCCTTGTAGTAAGGATCCTGTGATTTAGGGTACTAGATTAGGGTCCCCTATTTTCGGAAACTCCCATTTCTCTTTCAAGGATTCAGGGGTTTTGGGGGCTTGCGGGTTGTGGGGTTTTGGGGTTTAGGGTTTGGGGGTCTTGGGGTTTTGGGATTCAGGGGCTGTGAGGTTTGGGGTTGAAGCGTTCAGGGTTTAGGATTTGGAAGTGTGAGGTTCAGGTGCTTTTGATGCTGAAGGCTCGGGGGGGCCTAGGGTCGAGGGCTTTGGGATTAAGATTTTTGGAGCTCGGGGTCAAGGGTTTGGGGGTTGAGGTGCGTGCAGGTTAAGAGCCGTAAACGCTTTAGGGTTCGGGGTTTAGGGTTTAGGGTTTAGAAGTTTAGGGGTTTAGGGTTTAGGGCTTAGGGCTAAAACCTAAACCCGGGGCGAAAACAAAGGGAAGTTGGATCCAACTTTCAGGAGAAGGACTCGGCAATGTAGGCCGCTGATTAATGAGAATGAGCACTCTTCCATAATCCTACTTAAGGGAACCCGAAGCCGTAAACCCTAAACCCCTAAACCCGAAATAGATTCTCTTCCTCTTAGGGCCGCATCAATCGATCCCTGTTCTATATTCCCTGATTAACCCTAAGGGTCCATGTACCCAAATAGTATATACTTTAGCCTTAAAGTAGTCCCTATATAGCTACTTTTGGGGCCAATGTATCTACTATTTGGGTACATGGACCCTTAGGGTAAGTGAATGGGGCAGATCCATGCCGGGTTAGATTCGGAGGCGCTCCTGGCCCGTGTGCGGGTGTTAGTAACGACGGGTTTTCAGGGCTACACCGTGCGTAGGCAAAAGAACCTGCAGATACATGGCTGCCATGTTAAGCCTAAGGGTCCATGTACCCAAATAGTATATACTTTGGCCCCAAAGTACCTATATAGGGGTTTCCGAAAATAGAGGACCCTAATATAGTACCCCAAATAATAGGACCCTTATTATAAGGACCCCAAAATAAGGTACCCCTAATTTTCGGAAACTCCCATATATAGGGACTACTTTAAGGCCAGAGTATACACTACTTGGGTACACGGACCCTTAAACCCCAAACCCTATAGACCCTTATGGTACCCTTATAAAGGAACCCTTTAAAGGAACCCTTAAAGGAAACCTCTTTGGGTACATGGACCCTTGGGGTAACTGCTGTTGCCAAGCAGGCTGTAGGTTTGTGGATTTGGCTCGGGGTCCGGGCAAAATGGGAGTTTCCGAAAACAAGGGGTACCCATTTTGGGGTCCTTACAATAAGGATCCTACTATTTAGGGTTTAGGGTTTAGGGTTTAGGGTTTCCTTATTTTGGGGTCCTTACAATAAGGATCCTACTATTTAGGGTACTACATTAGGGTCCCCTATTTTCGGAAACCCCCAAATGCCTATAATTCATTCCTGCCAGGCCCGACCGAGGTCCATCAACCATATACAATATGGAGGCCTAGACACGAAACCTCAAAACCCTCCAGTCTAGACCATAAAGCACCTTTGTAGTGTGCAGCCCTACAAGTAACCGACAAAATCACTCAAGACTTCTGTGATTGAGTTACTTGTTACGTCCCCCTCCCATCTTCCAAGCAACCCCAAAGCGGTGCACCTCAAAGGTGCGGACGGGAGTCGGCTGTACTTGCCTAGATTCAACCTATAGTCTCCATTGTAGTTCCTTTTTTGGTTTAACCAATTATGGATTAAGGATTTTATAAGGTATCCCCAAAAAGGAACTACAATGAAGACTACAGGAATGTTTGTGGTTTAGGGGAGGGGATGGGGTGTTGGGGCTTTGGGTCCAGAGGGCTTGGCTTAATAAGGCCTTTCCCAGGGACTCCACATAATCCTTAATTAAGGAATATACCCTAAATCATACTAGGGTTTAGGGTTTAGGGTTTAGACTTAAAGTATATTCCTTAATTAAGGGATATTGGAGTCTCTGGGTTGTGTACGTGCCGTCGATCTT
Organism: Symbiodinium sp. CCMP2456; assembly: GCA_905221635.1. Classification (NCBI taxonomy): domain Eukaryota; class Dinophyceae; order Suessiales; family Symbiodiniaceae; genus Symbiodinium; species Symbiodinium sp. CCMP2456. The sequence continues at coordinate 38,792 of CAJNDV010023302.1, forward strand.
TCAGAATAATTAACAGGTGGCGTCAAATGGCGCAAGATGCCGAAGCGCCCACGATGGGCTTTCCGTAGAGAGCACTAGGTCTCCGATCAAGAGGGCTTGGGTTTTCGGTTTAGCGTTTAGGGTTTAGGGTTTAGGGCTTAGGGTGGTTTAGGATTTAGGGTGTAGGGTGGTTTAGGATTTAGGGTTTAGGGTGGTTTAGGGTTTAGGGTTTAGGGTGGCTTAGGGTGGTTTAGGGTTTAGGGTTTAGGGTTAATAAGAACCAGCTAGAAAAGGTAGCCTAAAGGAAGTCGAGCCTTGAATGCGGAACCTCTCGAATGCAGAGCTGAGAACTGTAAAGCCTTCTGAAACATTGATGTTGCTGGAAAAACGTGAACCCAACTCCCAAAAGCACTTCCAAGCCGAAAGCGCTACCTTCAAACGTAGTAGAGACCCAAAAACTGAAAGTTAATATTAATATTCTCCTAATCTTATTGTTCTCCTCACTTGAAAGGTTTTCGGACCGAAAGGGGAAACCCTGAAACGCCCACTTAAAGAGTCTTCGGACCGAAAGAGGAGACACTGGACAGCCCTAAAATACCCCCCCCCCCCAACAAAACACATAAGAGACTTATAGAACGCCATCAAACCCTTAATCAAAACACCATCCGTGCACCACCCTAATGATATCCAAATCCATGCAGAACCCTATAAGGTCCTGAAAACGAACACACCTTTCTGAACAGCTACTAACAATCCTGTTTAAAAACCATGATTTACACAGAAAGCTTGCTAAACCCACAAAATCTCGATTAGAACATCCTAGTAATTCCAACCGCCAGCACCTGCCAACAAACCTATTTAGAAACCCCAGTAAACAAAAAAAACCGACAAAAAACCCTATGACAGACCCAACTAAACCCTAAACCCAAAACCCAAAGCCCAAAACCCTAAACCCCAAAGCCCTAAGCCCTAAACCCTAAGCCCTAACCCTAAAGGCTCGGGGGACCTGATCTCCTCCTCCACGTGCCCAGCGATCTCCAGGAAAGCTCTCAAGGCGGGGCCTGGTCCACTTGGACGTCCATGGGTAGTTATAAGGCTCCTTTCAGGGATCTATAAGAGGGTTCTATAAGGGCTCTTTAAGGGATCTATAAGGATCTTCGGGGCTTTCAGGGGTTAGTAGGGTTTCAGGGTTTAGGGTTTATAGGGTTTGGGTCTAGGGTTTAGGGTTTAGTAGGGTTTAGTAGGGTTTAGGGTCGAGGGTTTAGGGTTTAGGGTTTAGAAGGATCTTCGGGGGCTTTCATGGTTTAGGGGCATGGGGTTCTTGAGGTTTAAGGGTTCTTGAGGTTTAGGGTTTAGGGTTTAGGGTTTAGGGTTTAGGGGCCTGGGGTTCTTGAGGTTGAAGGTTTCTTCAGGGTTTAGGCTTCTTTAAGGTTTCGGGGCGTAAGGGTGCCAGGGTTTGGGAGTTCTTTTAGGTTCAGGCTGTACGGGTTTACGGGTTTAGGGTTCTTTAGTGTTTAGGGTTTAGGGTTCTGGCTTGTAAGATCTCCTGGCCTCCTTTCAGGATGAGGATTCCTATAAAGGTTCTATGAGATCCCGCATGGATACATACATACATACATACATACATACATACATACATACATACATACGTACATACATACATATATACATACAAACATGCATGCATACATGCATAAATAAATACATACATACATAGGTCCTCATATACTGTACGAACTAAGAGATATAGTTTTACATTCATTAGCGTAAGCATGCCTGTCGTTTTTGCATATACATATACATCTTTATGTGTGAGCTTCGTATGTGTATATATATAATGTATTTATTCTACATACATATATATATATATAGGTATGAACACCTATGTCATGTGAGAGGTTCACAAAACTGCGGACGCGGGACGCCACAATGTAACTACACATGCAAACTCTATGCATGGGTATGCGTACCCCTAAGGCTCGCAACATTAATTACATCCCAAACTCCAAACCCTGCCGACCCGGCCGCCGCACCCGAAACCCAAATTCCCCCGCCCCCCCCTCCCCCTCCTGAACAAAAAACAACACTCTGAAGCCAAAACCCAACACCTTGTGGGTAGCTCTTCCAAATTAGGGTCCCTTGTTTGGGTCCCCAATATATAGTGCGGCACCCCTATAAAAAGGACCCCAAAGGGGACCCTAATTTGGACAACTACCCACATATGAAGCTCCCTAAACCCTAAACCCTAAACCTTAAACCCTAGACCCGCAAGGGACCCTAATTTAGACAACTACCCACATATGAATCTCAGGCCCCAACTCGTACGCGTGTCTGGCCTCACAGGTAGGAGGTTCATGGGTAGTTGGGGTTTAGGGTTTAGGGTAGTTGGGGTTTAGGGTTTAGGGTTTAGGATCTAGGGTAGTTGGGGTTTAGGGTTTAGGGCTTAGGGTTTAGGGTAGTTGGGGTGTAGGGTTTAGGGTTTAGCGGTTCCAAGTCCCCTGATACATGTTATAGCTGTAGTTACCCTAGTTAATAACCTGACTTATAACTATCCATGAACCCTAAACCCTGTAGTTATAGAAATCCTTAAAGGAACCTACTAATAACCCTACTTTTAACTACCCATGAACCTCCAAGTATGGCACCAAGGAAACCCAGAGGGCAATCCTGCTCAAGGCGCTTAGGTGTGCATAGGTATAAAGTTGTCCGTAAATTGCCTGAACATGGTTTGACGCGGTGTTACAGGGTTTTTTCGCGGGGCACTAGTTAAGGAATGAACTTAGGAAACAACAAGACATTACAGGCATGTTCTTAGTTTACGGCCTGTCCCTGGGCTGCTAAGTCCAGCTTGGGGTTTATGGCTGGGCTTGCAGGGTTCGGTTTAGGGCTTAGCATAATGTAGGGGCCTGAATAACTAGGATGGGGCTTCAGGCTCCGTTATCGTATTGTTATAATAAGGAACCCTAACAGTAATTTTGGTAAATGGGTAGTTGTCAAAATTATGGTCCCTTTTGGGGTACCCTAAATAATAGGTGCCGTATTGTAATAAGGATCCAAAAAGGGGCCGTAATTTTGTCAACCACTCAAATATATTGAGGCTTCTATGTTGGTGGTTCAGGCCTTAGGCTGACGGCTTTGGCGTCCGAACCCTGAGCCCAAATCCTGAACTTGGATCCCTGCAAAATCGCCAGCAAAGAATGTAGGGGCCTTAATTCTTAGAATAGGGTTTTGGGGGTTCCTTGCTATAATTACAGTGTCATGGGCCGCAGAACCCTGTTCTAATTATTAAGGCCCCTATATTATGAACCCCAAGCCCCGATGCTAACAAAAACATCCTTTCCGGATGTGCACCTACCAGGAAAAGACCAGGAAAGGAACCAACAAATGCAAACCTGCACTCGGACGCCCGCATAATGAATACTACGGTAGCTTGGCTGACTTCTGAACCCCTCCAAAAAGTAAAGCTTTGAGTCTCCTTCTGATAGTTCCTAAACCCTAAACCCTAAACCCTAAACCCTAAACCCTAAACCCTAAACCCCTAAAAAAGTTCAAGTCCTACAAGCCAACCAGAAGAACACACACCAAGCTAGGATACCTGTTTCGGAGCTCCATTCTTCGGAGCGGTCTGGGTAGTGGGTCCGCTTCAGATACTCCCGGTTTAGGGTTTAGGGCTTAGGGCTTGAATTCCCCGAAGGTTTCGTGTTGGCTCTTCAGGGTAAGTCATAACTTACGCATAACTGTACATATACGCCTGGGCAGAAATGAGACCCTGAACTCTAGACCTTAATACCCTGAACCTCCGAATAGGCCTATGAACCGTTGCCTAACTCGTCAGCTGTCTTGGCAGCCCTTAGTACCGTAACAAAAGCAATATTCTTATTAATCCCCTAGAATCGCATTATAAGAAAATGAACCCTATAAACCCTAAACCCTAACCCTAAGGGTCCAAGTGCCCATTATTTAAGGACTTTGGGGCCGTTTTGGGTACCTAAAACCATAAATAAGGACTACTTGGACCCTTAGGCTAAGAAAATAAACCCTATAAGCCCTAAACCAAGAATAATCCCTAAACCCTAAACCAAAAATTACCCCTAAACCCAAAATAATCCCTAAACCCTAAACCCAAAATGATCCCTAAACCCTAAGCCGAAAATAATTCCTAAGAGCAGTAAAGCAGTGGGCGGCCTGGCAAATCCAGAGGAACATGGCTCGCAAAACCCAAGCCCAGAGAACCCAATACCCCTTAATTAAGGAATATACCTTAAATCAAAATATGAAGGCCAATTAATTTAACGTATATTCCTTAGCTAAGTGGTATTGGGTTCTGTGGGAGGAGCCCCAGGCGAATCTAAGGACTCAGCACGTGGGGCTAAGGGTTTAGGGGTTTAGGGCTTAGGCTTAGGGGCCTAGGCCTCAGGGTTTACGGGTTTAGGGTTTAGGGGTTTACGGGTTTAGGGGCTTGGGCTTTAGAATTTTGAAACGTGACTGGTGGCTTTCTAGGTTGTCATGTCCTTACAATATAGCCCCTTGAAGTTGTGTGTTATTTGGGCTACTTGGAGGTTCATGGGTAGTTATAACTGGAGTTATAAGTCCCGGCTATAAGTATAGGTAGCCTACTTATACCCTACTTATACCTACCCATGCACCTCCAAGTACCGATAGGATGAAGCAGGGCTAAACACTGGCCTCAGCAGCAAGTCCTGCAGAATGATCCGCAACCTTAGGCTGACATGCTTAAGGCTTGGCCCGGGATGCTTTGGGGTTGTACGAGTAGGGGCTACCTCAGGCTGACAAGGTCAGGGGAATATGGGTGGCTTCCTGAAGTGGTTTGGGGTCCTCATGTGGAGGTTTTCTACGTTTTCGGGCCAAACTTTGGGGCCTAAATAGCTACCAATACTATTCTGGGGGGTGCCTTATTATGATTATGCTAGTAACGGCCCCTACACTATTGGGCTTTCCGGGCAGGTGGGATACTTTTCAACGGAACAGGCTTCGGGGCTAATTTTGTTCTGCATAAGGTGCAGGTATAGCAATGCTTTGATACTGGCTTCTTGTTGCGGAATTTACTCCAAGTTACCATAATGAAGAAACCATATTACTTACTATAGACCCCTATTATAGTAGCTTAAACTAAACCCCTTAACAAGAACCTGGGATAGCTCTGCACTGTCCTCTAGGACCCCTTGTAGAACCTAAGCCTCGAAAACAAAACCCGGTGCTCCTCAAGTCCAGATGTCGATACGATGAGTTGTTTGCTCGTGCGATTCTTAAGAATGTGTATGTGTATGTATACATATAAAACATTATTGCCATGGATGGTTTTTTACATACATACACACATGGCTCTGTGTGCTTAAATCTAAGTAATCATCATGATAGTACTCTTATAACGAAACTAGTAACACACATATACATATATGCATTATATCTTCCTATAAGTATACTTATCCAGAACCGTCAATGCGACCATCACCGTCGTCACCCAGCCGGCTACCAAAATCATGCATTGCAAGTTCGAACAGGGCAACAGATGATGCACACGAACGAACAGAGCGGATTGAGCGCCACACTGCTCCTTGCGCGCGTCAATGGCCCCCTGAACGACATCCAGCTGGGATCAGCTGGGTATAGCTCGGTTGCCTTACATGGTCCTTTGTGATGAAATTACCGCCATGCTTTCTTCTATGGTTTATTACCCGGTTCCCATGAGAGTTCCTCTTGGCGCAGATCAGGATGGGAGCTCGACTTCCTTGCACACTCAAGCCCCAGGTCTTGCAAGGAATGCAACATTCACAAGCTCGGGTTTAGGCTTCAGGGAAGTTTAGGGCTCAGGCTTAAACGGTTTAGGGCTTACCTGCAACCGAAAAGACCTACCTTTCTAGGGTTCCTTATTAGGGTTCATAGATATAGTTCCTTAAAAGAGGTAGGTCTTGTCGGTTACAGGTAGGGTTTAAGATCCAAGTATCAATCCCAGAGGGTTCTTGCTGAGGCCAGCGATATGGGGCGGGGCCGCGGTACGTCGCATCCCTCAAACACAAACCCTAAACCCTAAATCCCAAAACCCTAAACCCCAAACCCCTAAACCCAAAACCCTAAATCCCAAACCCCTAAACCTTGAATCCCAAACCCCTGAACCCTGAATCCCAACTTCAAACCCCTAAACCCTGAATCCCACAAACCCCTAAACCCGAAGCCCCTAAATCCCAAACCCCTCAGGCTCCATGTTATATACTACGGTTGATGATATAAAACCTGCATTACGCATAATAAGGAATATACCATAATTCCCATAGTTTAGCGTCCTTAAGGTATTGCAGGATTTAGATCAGCAGCAGTATAAATATAGGCCTTTAAGTACCTATAGAGAGGAACCCCTTTCAAGGGCTAAGTATATACTGCTTGGAGGTTCATGGGTAGTCATACTTGGAGTTCTAAGTCCCCTAATATAGGTTATAACTATAGCTACCCTACTTATAACCCTACTTATAACTTCCCATGAACCTCCCAGTACGTGCGTACATGGATAGGGATCTGGTTATAGGCTACAGACCACCGAGGCTTCTGAAGTTTTTCAGACTCGAACAAGCCTGAAACCCAATGGCTCTCCGATTTAGGGGTTTAGGGGTTTGGGGTTTAGGGGCGTCCTAAACTCTCTCACCTTACATGGCTTATATGATGAGATGTTCGAACACTGTATAGAACCGCAATAGAGCCCACCTGGTCCGTCGGCGCACCCAGTAAAGTCTTCGCTGGCAATTTGGGCCTGGTTTAGGGTTTAGGGCTTCGGGTTCGCAGCGGTACCAAGGTGGACTTGCCGCTTTGGGGTTTCGGGACTAACGGTTCGATAAACATGAGAGGTTCCAGTTTGCCTTTTAGCTCCTTGCTGTAATCAGGTTCAGCCTCAACCCTCCACTGTGGACTCAAGCCTAAAACTACCTCAATGATAACCTTGTATTTCGTGGGGTTCGGGGTTCCCAAAACCCGACAAAATGACCGAAACCCTGTACTCCAACCCAAGGCCCCCACCCGTAGAGCCCGAACCCCAAACCCAAACCCCGAACCCTAAACCCTAAACCCTAATTCTGAACCCTATACCCTAAACCTCAAATCCTGTACGATAAGCAAACGACCGAGGCCCCCGACAGACCGCCGTAGCGGCTGCTCGCCAAGCTTTGTAGCCTTACGCAGGACCCAGGATTTAAACATCCCTCAAGCTAGTTTCGGGTCTCGGGTTAGGCTTGGTCGGGTCTAGGGATTGAGTTGGGGTGTGGAGGTTATAAACGGGTTTGGGCTGCTTCCAGTTCATCCTCCAACAGCTTTGAAGTATCCCGTGGTTCTGGTTCCAGGGGATCCCTGATAGTAGGGGTGTTCCAGGTATATGTAAGCTTGAGGAAGGCCCAAGGCTGTATATTACTGGGCTTGTCTGGAAGCACCGCAAAAGCGTAGCTTCCTGTCTTAGGAACATAGACATACGGAGCAGAAAGAGAGATGAGTTGCACGAAATTGGTTGGGGTTAGAGTTTAGCCAGGTTTGTCGTTTAGGGAGTGGCTTGGGAATTCTCAAAAGATGCAGATTAAAGACTAAAGTGTCCTTATGTACAATCTCGGGACTATTCAGGGATACTAGTACCGGCGATTGCGTCCAAAGTTTTCTATTGCCTGCACGGGTTCTAAAAGTTATTAAAAAAGCTACGACGAGGGGGCTGGGGCTGCAAGCTAAAGAGGTGTCCAAGTACCTGTCTAACGGCTCGTCAATCGGTGTAGTTTACAGATGTAGTCCCACATGCACTTCAGCCTGAAAGACATTGACCTGCTCCAGGGTACTCCCTTAACATCGAACGCAGTGTCTGACAGATGCGCGAAGATGACGAAATGCAGGAGCTCGAATAATGTAGAGGCCTTCATAATTAGAATGGGATTTTGGGGCCCATTATACTATAACTATAATATGGACCCCCCCCCAAAAAAAAAAAAAAATAGCATAGGTATTTATTGAGGCCCCTACATTACGTTTTGACTCGCTCAGGTTTGGCTGACCGTCCTGTACCCCAGCCTGTCTGCTGCAGCATGGGATGGGTTCTTGTTAATTTACAGTAACCCTAAAGGGTCCTAAGGGTCCATGTATCCATATGAGCATACTTTGACCCTAAAGTACCCATATAGGGACTACATTAAGGCCTAAGTATATACTATTTGGGTACACGGACCCCGAGGGTAAGTTACAACGATAAGGAAACCATGCTATTTACGATAGATCCCTATTTGCCTGTTATGGTAACTTACATTAAGCTCCTTAACAAGAACCCAGGCATTGGCTGGCACTTCAAGCAACCCATGCAAAGCGAGTCAGCCGGTGGTTGTTCTACAGTCATGTGATGTAGACCGCGATGGTGACGGTGATGATGGCCTATGATGATAATGGGCATGGTGATGATGGTTGCCATGTAGCTTTATGACTGCTAGTATTTTGTTGAATGGGATCGGGACGGCTACTATTTCTACCGACGATTACTATTATGGTGACACTTCTTGAGAGCACTTAACTCACGGATGTGACCCCTGCCACCAACAACGAAGACTGGGCAACCCGCACTGTCGAACAACTCCGAGTCAAAGAACGGGCTGCAAAACACAAACGCAACCCCAGCAGTTGGCACCGGTAAAAGGCCGGGAAGCGGGGCGCGGCACTGCTCCCGCTAGCGCTGGGCAGTGGAATTCGCATCGTCTTCTGGCTCTGCCAAGCCTTCCCATGTGTCTCTGAATACCCGTCCACAGATGTAGACGAGGCTCAAGCGTAACAAAGGCAGACCGGAAAATATGTTCAGAAGCGCATGCAAGACGGCCGAGGGCCACAGCATCTTACACAGCACGGCAATGGAATGCCGTTTCTTCGCAGTTTCTATTTGGCCCTTTGCAAAGCGGCCGGCAACGATGCCAGTCAAGTATGGGTGCGGGTTCAGAATAATCCTGAAGCAGAGAAACTCGAGGAGATCAAGAGTGACCTGTAAGATGACATCTTCCCTGTTCTTGAACCTCCAGATTTTCGCCAAGAAGGAGTCTAGGGCCATTGGGAAGTAGCCACTGTTTTCTGCTACCATGAAGCCGACGCCGACACTGAAACCAGCAAGCATGATGCCCCGGGGACTGCGAGGCCACGACTTTGACGGAGACGGGTTCCGGCACCAAGGCGCCATGCTCGACCAACAGAGCCATGTCAGAGCAATGAACTTGCCGAGCTCCTCCACTGCACCAACAGCTCCAGTTCTTATCAGGAAGATTGCCAAGCCGGGCCAGAAACAAGCAACGGCTGGAGGCATGAGTATCTCCAAGAGAACCGATAGCACCACACCGAGGGTGGCACCTCTCCATGCGAAGTGAGCCATCGTGCCGCGCTCCATGGACACTGAGCCACGCCGCATCCATCTTCTTAGCTTGACAGCGCCGAAAACTGCCGACCACGCAACACCGTCCGTACCTCCGTGGAGAACTAGCGAGGCAACGATGGCACACCAAATGAACAAATTCCAAGACCATCTTTTCTTTCTTCCGAATGCCACTGGTTGGATACGTGCATCAGCAGCACCGAGTACTGTGGCAGCAGGGGCATGGCCACTATACACCCGACGAAACCCATGCACAAGTTCGCCGCTTGTCCTTGCTTTAGAGAATGGTTCGGGCGGAGGGTGTACATGTGACAGGATGAAACAACTGCTTGGAAGGAGGTGCTTCGAACTCGCATAAACCAAGCTCCCGATCAGCGAGACCAAGCACGACAACAAGAATCTTCGAGTGACCAGCGTTGCGAAGCGGTGAGTGAGAGCCATCCATATGGGTAGTTGTCAAAATTAGGGTCCCTTTTTGGGTCCTTATTATAATACGGCACCTAATATTTAGGGTACCCCAAAAAGGGACCCTAATTTTGACAACCACCCATACGTTTCTGACATCGATACCGGGGCAAGCTTCCCTCGAGCACTCCCGGCTGCCTCGATGTCGGTATTTCCATACAGAAGAATGCTGCAAAAAGAATGATTGAACGTGACACCATGAAGGTAACCGCCCAGAGACTCCAAAACGCCTTAATTAAGGAATATACCTTTAAGCATATTAGAGATCCTATTATAATCTGACGTATATTCCTTAATTACGGGGTTTTGGAGTCTCTGGGCGTCGTTGTCAAGAAAGCGAACCCTAAGTGTCCAGCGCCTGATAATCATGGCCCCCCGTCCCTGCGAAATACCAACCTAAAGTACTCCAAGGTTCAGTCGACAATAGTGCCGATGGTCTGCCGTGCGCGTCTTTTCTATTGGTTATACCTGTTTTGCGAGTTTTGGGGTGCTTACCATAACACTGGTTAACCAAAGCACAAGAGGCGACATTGAAGAGTACAGGTAACCCTGCAGCCCCAGAACGGAACTCCTACAAAATGGTACGCAATGACTCCATAACAGTAGTGAAGTGACTTAGTGGGTTGTTGCCCCTAAACCCTAAACCCTAAACCCTAAACCCTAAACCCTTTGTTGCAACTGTACCTTCCCTATCACCTCCAGCTTTGGACTGAAGAGTCCCCAATGCACTTGGAGGGTCGGTAGGCATAAGTAGGGCTATAAGTAGGGTTTAGGGTTTAGGGTTTAGGGTTTAGGGTAACTATAGTTAGAACCCATATTAGGGGGCTTGCAACTCCACTTATTAGGGTTTAGGGTTTAGGGTGTTGACTACCCATGAACCTCCAAGTACTGGTACTGTCCTGCTTTGCGAAGCAGAGCCTACGAACTGGCATCGCGGTACCACTGTCGGACCTAGCGAGGGTTTGTTACATATCGTGTTGAAGGTGTACTATTATATGGGAGTTTCCGAAAATAAGGGGGTAACGGTTTAGGGTTTAGGATTTAGGGTACCCTATTTTTTGGGGGTCCTTCTAATAAGGATCCTACTGTTTAGAGTGCTATATTAGGGTCCCCTATTTTGGGAACCCCCCCCCCCCATATATCGTGTTGAAGATGGCAGGGTCTTGTCGGTTGTGGGACTATTCCGAATCGAAGACTTTAAATACGAATCGATCACAGACTGTTCACAAGCCCATGACAATGTGTCGAAGTCGCTGAAGCGCTTCGCGACCTCAGAAGGCGTGTTGGAGACCACCAGACATGTAAACTGGCTACTAAGGATGCCTCTCGGGGTTCATAGGCTTTAGTTAGGAGGTTCGCCATGAAACCTGAGTAACCCGAACATTCCTATGATTCGATTTGAAGAAGGCGACCCCCCCAAGAAATACGTGTAGCCCCCAATATTGAAGATTTCGAGTTAAAGACAATTCTCAGCGTAGTGCTGGCAGGCCTGTATTTGGATCTTCAGTGAAGGGCCGTAAATCCTAAACCCTTAAACTCTATACCTTGAACCCTAACAGAAGTTGCTTACAGAAGTTGGCAGGTAGAACCTTGTCTGAGCTGGGAAGTCATACTTGGAGGCTCTGCATGGGCCTTTGGCAAACAGGCATGTACAGGTTTTGTTCAATGGGATAAGGGATAAGTTACCCCGAACCTCCAAGTTGTGACTGCGGACGAAGACACAGTGTTGGAAATAATGCCGCGACCAAGCATGCGTCATAAGGAAGTGCTTTGTCAAACCAGTCTAGCGAACGCACAGCCCCTTAACGAGATACATACAAACCCTGGCCGAGCTGCCCTATGGCTTTGTGTACTTTGTGCTTATAACATTGGGTTTAGAAACACCAAACCCTCAGCCCCGCATGCCTTACACCTACAGGGTGGCGTGGCTGCAGGCAATTCGGAGCCGGACTTCCCACGTGGCGCCGCCGAATTTCAGCTGGATGTAGTACCTGTAGCTTCGAGGCGGCTCAAGGTACGTACAGGTTAATTATTACTGTTTCGAAATACTCTTGACACGATTGCAGCGCAGATGACTGAAGTTGAGGGGTGCTTTCTGGGTGTGGAAGTACTACAACAATCAGGTTCTACATAGGTGGTTGTCAAAATTATGGTCCCTTTTTGGGTCCTTATTATGATACGGCACCTATTATTCAGGGTACCCTAAAAGGGACCATAATTTTGACAACTACCCACATAGCCTCATGCTCCACGGAAAGGTGCATGACGTGATCGCACACATGCGGGTGCCCGAGGGAAAAGAGACCTAGACCCTATTTGGCCTAAAGTGAATCTTAAACAGTGCACCCTTAACAATCCAATCAACACGAAATTACATACAAGTTGTAACTAGTAGGTCCTTGAAAACTAGCCAAAATCGAGAACCTAAGCGTAAATCCTACTGCCAAGGTTTTGATTGCAAACGGTGGCTGGTCTGGCATGCACGATCCAGCTGTGCGTTCTACCCTAAACCCTAAACCCTAAACCCTAAACCCTAAGCCCTGTGACTCCTTCTTCAGGGCAAGGTTGAGAACCCAAAACTCCAACACCCAAAGCTGCGAGCCCGAAGACGTGTCTTGCTTGCCCAGTTTCCTCGGGGAACTAAGGGTTAAGTTTCCAGGCGCTACAACATTCTGAAGCTTGAATAATAATTGAAAATGTCAGTCTGTAGAGCTCCTTCTGCGTATACGATAATATTCTATAGCTATGAAGATACCTGTATTACTACCTTGTTGCACCTGAGCCCTACACCCTCATCTCAAACTGTGAACCCTGACCTTGCCGCACAGGGTCAACTACTATACACCACAGCCTAAAACCTATCCCGTATAGAGCGCGGGTCACTGGTAGGTCGAATGATCCAGCGTCGGACCGGCCTGGATAGGTGGTCGGGGTTTCGGAGTTCAACTTTGGGGTTTAAGGTTAGTCTCGACGATTGGATGTCGTCTTGTCCGAGTAGGCTTCCTGTATGCGACCCCGAGTAAGTGTACTGGCATGAAGTGCAGCACCAGTTCTACAATCCAACTCTACATTCAAAACGTCATGCAAGCACTAGCCTCTGTCAGCTCTGAAGCACCTATGCTCTACCAGACCCTATCTAAAACTCTCTCCTTCAATAACGGCACCCCGCACAGTTCAAGCATGTCCAGATTCAACAGATCCAAAGCCGAGAGCTCAATGTTCTCCGCTTGCCGAAGTAAGAACAAGATAAAGCCCAGACACCTATGCTAATTCGCCTCGGCCCCTGCCGAAGCGTCAGAGGTTCCCACAGGAATTCCATTGCTTCCGAAGCAATGCACCTGCTTCGAGCACAGCCGGGCCGAGGCGGACGACGCGAAGCGTTTTAACAAAAATCTTACCCCTAAACCCTAAACCCACTATTAAGGTTGGTTCCCCTAAACCCTAAACCCAACTATTAAGGTTTCAATTTTCTGAACCCTATACCATCGAACCCTTGGAGAATCGCATTAGAGCGCTTACGAGCCGATCCACTGCAGGCCTTCCAAACATTGGCCGAGAGGTCCGCGAGCGTCGTCATCAAACCATCCCCCGACCTGGAAGGAGGAACTATTCTCAGGCTACTCTTTGGAGATTCTGTCGGGCTTTCGAAACCTGTCATAAGGCTTTCGGTGAGGATCAGGGACCTCGTAAGTTAGGTTATAGGCGCAGTAGTTTGCCTCGTAGGTGATTGTACTTCTAGCTACCCTACTGGTAAGCCTACATGCTGAGGGGTCTGATCTGTCAAATACAGCGTCCGTCGAGGCTTCTGGGTCTACCTAAATCTCCCACGACACTCAATACGAGAAATGAACTATACCTACTGCGGCAGGGTCCAGTATGTGGGCCTTGTAAGGTAAAACTTGAAACCCCGCCCCTGAGGCAGGGGGTAAGTTTTCTCAGAGTTACAGGTAAGGTGAGTGTTCAGAGTTTAGTGGTTGAGGGTCGGCTTGAAGGGATCGCTGATGCTGTGACCTCCCATATTCTCGATTTGAAATTCGAAGAGCATCAGGCCCTTGCACCTTATAACGTGCAAATAACCCTGACAGGCCTAACTTCAAACAGAAAAGCTAACACGCCACACCTCAAACAACTAACCAAAGGCCGAACCCGAAACCGGCAAGCTTTGAACCCAACAAGAGCAAGACAACAGCACTGCAGCACACGCCCAAGGGCATGCCCCAACCCTTTCAAGTGTGTCGTAAGGTTTAGAGCTCTGTGCTCCAACCCCTTCTGATTCCTGAGACACTAGTGACTCGTTGGGGGAGCATACGAACAAAGGAACTCTGGTTTCCTTGCCTATAGCCCTACTTACAAAGTCCCCTGACCCTCCAGTGTAGGGTCCCTTGGATGGTTTAAGGCTCAGGGCTTTTAGGGTCCTTGTTCGGGTTATAGGTCAAGTAGCAGAGGCTTCAGCGTTTGGGGCTTGCGGGGCTTGGCATAATTGAGCGTTACGTTATGCACCCCAAGGCGATTACATACGATCCGCATGACGGCTGGGGAATCTAAGAACAATGTGCTGGGACATTGTGGCTTGCAATTACAGCTAAGACCCTGCAAGCAAACCGCACACAAACCTTGATTCATAGGCCCATTCCAAACGCCGTCCCGCTGCAAACGCTCTAACTGATGGAATCCTTAAAGGAGGGGGGTTCTAAGGGAAGTATATAACCCAGTAATCCCCGATTCTCCCTAGTACTCCCTTAGGTTCCCTAAAGCTCCCCTGGACCCTCCCCCTTGAGCCACCCTCCCTTTAGGATCCTATAATCTAACCTCCAAGCCGACCTGCAGCAACTTTGGTGAACGCCAGCGTTGACTGCGCCCTTTCCGTCGCCATGGCAGGACGGAACCCGGGGCGGCTTACAGGGTTTTGGGGTTTAGGGCTTGGGGTTAGGGGCTTCAGGTTGGGGTCGTAGGGTTGGGAGAGAGTTCTTGGCACGGCTTAGGGCCTGAAGACACAACAGCGATTTAATGCATGTCGAAAAATTAGGCGCGAAGGTCCGACGATCCGTCAAAGCAATGAAGGCTGTATCAGCTTGGCTGAGTCATGTTGAATATAGATTGACAATGGTCTCATGCGAGGATGCTTTGTCAAAGGCCGCTTCAAGTGTCCGTGTTTGTGCATTCTTCTAAGCCGTGCTATGCGCTGGCATGCAGCGAAACTTGACAAGCGAGATTCGGAGCCAGCAAGAATCAGCGAGGACTCGGTTCCAGACAAAAACGCTGCTCTCAATGCCCATGCGGTCCGACGCCACATGCCCAGACCCAGAAAAGAACTCTAAATGTAGGGGCCTTAATAATTGGAATAGGGCTTCGGGGCCCATTCTACTATAATTATAATAAGGAAACCCCCAACATAGTATAGGAAATTATCTAGGCCCCCTATATTATGAAACCCGAGCTGTACTTGAAAATGCTCACTGGAAGTGGACTCCTTGGAGCGGTGTCTGACTTCGACCATGGCAGGGCATTTAGGGTTTAGGGTTTAGGGTTAAGGGATTCTGCATGGACGAGGGTGTAGGATTTAGCTTAGGGTCTAGGTGCGTGTCAGGTTACACGTAGGGTTCTGAATGGTTTTAGGGCTTAGGGTTTGGGTTTTGCAGTTTATACTGGTCAGGGCTTGGATTTGGGGTTTGCGGTTTTAGGTGTTCGTAGGGTTACATACAATAGAGTTTCAATTTGGTTCTTAAAGGGTGGGTTTGGACTCTGGGATTGCAAATATTTCTTCAGGCGTTGGGGTGCCATTCTACTTTGCCTGGATTCCCCAAAAACCCTGAGGGCGCCCGCTTTCCTACTGTTCAGCTCAAACGCCATGGGCACAGGCGCGCAAAAGCACGGTTAGGGCTTCTTGTACCCTAAACCCTAAACCCTAAACCCTAAACCCTAAACCCGAAACTCTAAACCCTAAACCCGAAACTCTAAACCCTAAACCCTAAACCATAAACTCTAAACCCTAAACCATAAACTCTAAACCCTAAACCCGAAAATCTAAACCCTAAACCCGAAACTCTAAACCCTAAGCCCTAAACCATAAACTCTAAACCCTAAACCATAAACTCTAAACCCTAAACCCGAAACTCTAAACCCTAAACCCGAAACTCTAAACCCTAAACCCTAAACTCTAAACCCTAAACCCGAAACTCGAACCTCTAAACCCTAAACCCTAAACGTTTGGGTTTCTGATCGGATCTTAGTTCTAAGGGCTTTGTGGACTCCGGGCTCGCGGCTCCCACTTGGAGCATCCGCCAAGGTTTTGGAGTTAACGGGTTAGGGTTTAGGGTCTAGGGTCTAGGGTCCAGAGTCTAGGGTTTAGGGTTTAGGGTTTAGGGTTTAGGGATTGGGGGGTTGGGGGGTTGGGGTGCAAAGGTTCACCCTAACCCTCCAGGTACGTACTACAGAGGGTACTAGAGCCCCTACCCTAAGGCTCATGGACCCCCATAGTGAAAGCCCAAACCTTAGCCCCCAAAGCCCAAACCTTCCCCTAGAAGGCCCATTAGAGCAATAAGAGCCTTAGGGTAGGGCCCCATATGGCAGGTACCTGGAAGGTTAGGGTTTAGCGTTTAGGAAGCAGGTCAAAGGGAGCCCTCTGACAGCAAAGAATGAAGCTGACCATGAGAACCTGCTATGCCATGCTGCTTGGGTGGTTCTGGCTTACCCGTAGGCCCTAAAGTAGTTCCTTTTGGGGGGTTCATATATAGAATCCTATAAGGTAAACCCAAAAAGGAACCACTATGGGGCCTATGGGTATTGCTGCAGGTCTAGACATGGAAACATCATCTCCACGTGTGACACTATTGTCGATGCATTCTTTATCTTGGTCCCTTGGCACTTGTGCCATAAGCCTTCACAGCATGCACAAGATACAGACTGACACAAACTCCTTGCTAGACGCAGATGCTATCGCTGTGATTTCCGACACACTTGATGCTGTTCATGATGTTAAAAGTAGTCATGATGTTGATGGTGACAACAAGAAGTCGGTGCTTCACGATGCGTAGGCAGATGTAAGCAGGCGGTTTTCCTTGCTGGTGATGGAAGGTACCTCAAGTCTGTTGTTGTAGGAAAACGTAACGCCTTTCTGTTGCTCATGCTGGCCTTACTGTCGGTATGGCTCGTCGTTCTTGGTGCCGCTACGGTTGTTGCCGTGAATGATACGTAGCCCTCATTGCTGTCGCGACTTTCTTGCTGAGGTTGTTGTCACTGCAGTTTCCACTTGTGTTGTCCTTCTTCTTCTTCGTCTTCATACTGTACTCCTGGTTGGTATCCTTGCGCCCCTTGCTGTGGCTGCTTTTGTCGCCAGCAATTTTGCTCCTGCCGCTGTGGTGGTGGTGGTGGTTACAGCAATGATGATGGTCACTTCTCTTGCTGAAGCTTATCGACGCATCCTTTAACATATACTGCATCGAATGATTGATGGTTCTGTTCTGTGCACGCTTTTTTGCCACGCTCAAGACTTGCCTGGCACTGTTGGCCCCGACCTGTTTCATGTGGATCATGGACCTTTTGATGGCAGTAATTTTGCTAAAAGCCGTCATCAGAATCATGTCACCCGAACCCCTCTCCTAGAAAAGTCTCAGGCTTGAAATATCGCGGCGGTCACAGCTCCCCCCTAAACCCTAAACCCTAAACCCCAAAGCCCTATGGGATTTAGGGTCTAGGGGGGAGTCCTGAACCCTGAACCCTGGGAGCCGGAACCCGCCATGCTCTCTGAAGGGTAGTTTTCAGAATTAGGGTCCCTTTTAGGGGTCCTTTCATAAGGGTGCCGTACTCTACTGGGGACCTAAACCCTAAACCCTAAACCCTAAACCCTAGACCCTAAACACTGAA